>JAVJIF010021035.1:0-59652 GCA_038442645.1 Agave tequilana
ATCTCCTCAGAGATTCTGGAGAAGTGTGCCGATAGGAGTCTGGTCAGCGCGCGACCACTTTGTCCCTTTGACGATGCGAGCGTTGAGATTCCCTTCTCGCCTGTTTCGGGGAATCAGAGAACAGAAGGTTGGTAGAACCCTCTTGCTGCTTCTCAAAATCGCCTTCAATAAGGAATTCCTTCTCGCCTGGTTCCGGAGATTCCTTGAGAAGAAGGACGATGTTAGGGTATCAACACCCTGGTTAGAGAAAGCAATTCTCTAAAAGGTCTCTGATTTCGAGAGCACACGGTGCTTTGTGAAGAAGTCTCTGCTTGTGGAGTCTTCTCTTTTTTTCGTCGTCTTTCGATCGATCGATTGATCAATTCATCCTTGTACCCCTGGCGGGTTATTTATAGGGAGAGCAAGGGTATAATCGTCCCTTGAAGATATGGAAACAGATTGAATCAAATCTGTTTGAATCTGGAAAGTAGCCTTGCTGCGAGGCTAAGATCGCTTCTACGGAGCTAGAAATGGCAGGTCGGTTGATCCTCTTGATCTGTTTTGATTCTTTCCATATCGTTGGAGGATTTCCCCTGATCTTCTTACTCATTTTTAGAAGAGTCAAGAGATTGCGGCAATCAACTGCCAAATTTGATCTCTGATTTGATCTTAATTGGAGTTGATCTGATTGGATCCGATCTCATCTGGAGATTTGATTGGTCAAAGGTTGACCATAGTAGATTCATAGCGGTGCTGTCCGCATTGAGCTCGTAGCGGGGCTAGAGGCAGCTTTTGGCGAAGTCCGAAAGAAACACTTTGGCGGAGCTGGAAGTCCTCTGTGGCGAAGTTTACGAGTCAACTTTTTGGCGAGGCTTCGAATGGCTTCAGGCGAAGTTGGGTGATATTAGCCTCTCAAGCGAGGCTATCCCTTTGGGCTCATGCGATGCTAAGTGCTAGCATCTTAGACCTGCTGAGGTCTGTTTAGAAACAACCCGGGTTCACTGTCTGCTTGCTGGATCAGTGGAGTCCAAGTTGCTTCCTTGTCCCTTGGAGATGGGTGAAAACTGGTCTTCAGCTCGTCTGTCACTTGTCTTTTGTAAATGTCAACAAGTTTAGATATTGTTCGGACCAATAAGAATCTTGTCTTTTTTAAGTGTCAACAAGACCCCCTTCAAAGTTTTCGAAAGTCTGCAATAACTCAGACTTCAAAATACTTTGAACTGCTTTGATAGGTGGTGAATGAACGTCGCCATAATGGTTGAGTTCAGCTTCGCTTTGAATCCTGCTTTGGGATGTAGATTTGCTGAGGAATTGCAGAGAGGTTCGTGACCCTGAGTCTCTTCGCGTGCGAGTAGCTCCGCATCTGGGCTTCTGGAGATACGTTCGCCCTGGAGCGTTTGTCGCTTTCCCCGAGGCCAACTGCCGTGGGCCGGTTACGAGGAGGATTACTCCTTTCTTTGTGCTGATCGAGGGAGATATTCTCCGATTTGCACGTTTCCAAGGGAGGATATTCCCTTTCTTCAAGGCGCAATAAGTGCCTTTGTGAGGGAGACGTTTCTCCCTTCGTACGGTTCCAAGGGGAAACCGTCCCTGTTCTCAAGGCGCAGTAAATGCCTTAAATGCGCTCGTGTTTCCACGCTTGAGGCGGCGGCGCTCAGGCCATGGGGCCTATAAATAGGACACTTGAGGTCCTCTGAAGAGAAGTGCTTTGCCTCTCTTCTCTTCTCTTGGTTTAAAAGAGATACTCAGATCTCTGAATTAGTGGGAATGCCCACTCTGGTCATTATCCGGCCAAGGACCGGTAAGTCTTGATCGTTCAACGACTTCACCGATTTTAGGGAATTCATCTCCCTTGATTCATCTTCAGCAGCTGCTTCAGGGATTAGCTTCCCTTGTTCTCTATTTAACTGATCTGCAGAGAAGGATTTTGGCATAGCTTTCCAGCGAAGCTATCATCTTGACTTGGTCAAGAAAGATCACTGCATGTTAAGTCCGCTGCACAGGCAGAACTTGGGATTTGGTTTCTTCAAAGTTGAGCCAGTCTTGCCATATAGGCAGAGCTAAAACTGTGTCCCACAGGGTCAGTCTGGCTTAGCCATATAGGCGAGGCTAGGACTTGGCGTTTGCTGAGCCAGCTCATCAGTGTTGTGCAAGCGAGGCTTATCCTCTGCTTTACTGAAACTGGATCGCTTCGACCCAAAAGATTTGGCTTAGTTTTTTTGTAGCCTCTCCTGTGCTTAGTAGCTAATCTGTTCTGATTTGCCTTGCAGTGGGCTATGTTCGCCAATCTTGTGACTTGATGGAAGGAACCATAAAATTGCCTTATGCTTCCCCGGTTGAAGCTTTACTTTTAAGCAGGAGGAATAATTCGGGGCAGCGGGTGCGTGTCCCAGAGGCTATTGGCGGCCTCTTATACGAGATGATTCGTTCTGAGGTGAGGCTGGTAGCCGCTTTGTCGGAGATGATCCGCTTCGGGGTAGTGGGCGTCACCAGTGAGATTACTGGCATCATTGCCAACTTTCAACTTTGGTGGCCTCTGTCGGGGCTGATCCACTTCGGGAAGGCGGGCATCACACCTGTCAGACCACTGATATCAGTGCCAATTCCCATTATAAGTGGTCTGACGTGTTGGCGGCGATAAGTTTTATTGCCAGGCTTCAACAAAGATGACCTCGCTTTCTAGTGGCAAAATCTGCCATTTTTTGTGGAGAATAATGGCCGTGTCTCCGTGACACAACTGGTTACGGCCTTGTGCAGGAGGAAGGCCCTTTCGTGTCCAGTCGATCTGACTTAGAAGCAGATAAAATTGCTTGTATGCTTTTTACGCAAATGACCCTGTCGAACCACTGAATGTGTTGTATGAAACACAACTTTGATGTAATATCAATGTACCCTTCCTTTTAAATCAATGAAAGTTCATCTCTTGATTATCTTATCTTTGCTTGCTTTCATTGAAAATTTGGCTATAGCGGAGCTAAACTGTATGCGGAGTTAAGGACATAGTCCTTCTTTAAATGAACTTCGCGAAACTGGCATGTCCCGCGAACAGCGCCTTTTTAGGGGGCTAAGATAAGCCTTTCGGCGAAGTCCCTGAAGGATTGCGCGAAGCCCGCATTTTAAGCCAGGGCGAAGTTAACCCTTAGTGGGATCGAAACAGCGCTTCTCGGGAAGGCGCTTCGGGTGGCGCTTTGAATTAATTCGAAGCGGCGGCGTACGCCCTTTTCGAGGTCTCGTTTCAGGCGCTGATTGGCCTATAAAAGCCCGATCGGGCTGAGCAGGAAAAGATCTCCTTTTTCAGAGAAATTTCTTGACTTTCCCTCTTCCTCTTCCTTCTTCATTCAGGGAACTTTGAGAACTCTTGCAGCTCTTCAATGGCGCCCAAAAGACGAGCGGGGAAAGAAGTGGTGACTTCTGCAACGGAGGGTCCTCCTCCTCTGGTCATCGAGCGACCAATCGCCGGTAAGAGACTTTCTCTCCTAATTAGAGACTGCAGTCTTTCTCTTTAAAGCCAGTATTTGGCTTATCAGGACGATGGAATATGGTCTGTTCTCATTAGGGAACTCGTTTCCCTGATTTTCCATATCTTCCTTGTACAGGGATTAAGAACTGAACAGTTCTTTAGGCTTCCGTACGAAGCCATTACTTGGGCTGTCTTTGTCCTGTTTGAGGAACAGGACTCGGGTCTGTCCCTTCAGTCATGGGCACGAAGGATGACTCTTGACCATAGTGCCCTCTTGGTGACGTCAGCCCTTAGGGCTATACCACTTCCTGCTTAAGCGAAGTTGGTACTTAGACGTTTTCTGCAAAATGCAGATTTGTCTGTGAGATCAAGCTTTGTCGAGGCTGTCGCCTTACTGGCCTTGCTCACGGGGCGAGGCTATACCTTGGTGAATCTTATATCTCCATGTCTGCTTGATTGTTGAACTAATCATAGTTCTCTTCCCTTTTCTTTCTTGCAGTGCCTTACACCCCTGGTCCCTTGAATAGTCTGTTTGGGATGACCAGCCGAGCGGATGGCAGTATCAGCCTTCAATTCTATGGCCAGGCTTCTCTCTTTAGTGAGCGGAGTTCCGTCGTCCAGGACACGCTTATCCATGGTGGAGACCCGCTCACCATGAGGAGTATTCTAACCACCGCTCCTCTCGAAGACATCGACCGTCGGACTTATAAAAAGCCCAATTTCATGTTCGGAGATGCCGCGCCCGATCCTGATCGCCAATTGCAGGCAGACGAGGGACAGTGAATCTTCGAGTTGGATGGCGAGAAGTTTTATCTTCAGTCTAACAAGCGGCACTTTCCTTTGTCTTCTTTTGAGTGTGTAACTCAAGCTCGGAAGATGGCATGGGGCGTGAGCCGAAGTGTCGAGTCCGTCCATGTCGTGAGATTGAAATCTCAGTCTCCTGGTTTTTCAAGGGCGGGCCCTCCTCACAACATAATAGGCCTATATCCTGGAAACGTGTCGCGGGAGCTTCCGGTAGGAGAGAATCCGGCTGTGGCGCAGACCTTTGGCACCAAATTTTGCGCAGTTGACGGGAATTATCCTGCCACTGACTTCAGGACTCCTGGTTGGGTTCATCCCCTAAAGACATGGTGGGCGGACTTGACCAACTATATCCTTGCTCACTTCGAGGAGGACTTGGAGAGGTTAAACCTCTATGAGGCCGTAAGGGCGACCTGTTATGGCATTGATATGAAGGTTGCGTGCTTCTACGCCATCCTTGAGTTGTATTGCCCAGCTTCGGGGACCTTCTTCACCCCAGTTGGCGAGTTGGACATGACCTTGCACGAGATGAGGGAAATCTCTGCCTTGCCTTTCGGGTCTCTCTCGTATGAAGAGTACTTTCCATGCGAGACGGAGTTGGCTCTTCTGGAGAAGCAGGAGCCTGCTTTATTTGAGACTTATCGGGAGTTAATGTGCCATTTGCACATTTGTTCTAGCATCCATGGTGGCAGCAAGGGTAGCTCGAAGAGCTTGAAGAACTGGGCGAGTTACCTATTCCCAGATATGAAGAATGCTCCTGAGGCAGCTCATTGTGGGGTTACAGATGGCGACATTTTTGAACGGATGGAGGTATGCCTCCAAAGGGATATTGTCATGACAGAAGACGATGGTCCCTATAAGAAGGGTGATGTCCTTCGGAGCTTTCACCATCAGGCTCGTCAGCCGATGTCCCGGAAGGCACTGTTGGCTGGTTTCTTAACTGTCTGGTTGAAGAAATGCGTAGTGCCATCCTCCTCGGGTGACATCGTCCACCCGAATGTTTTGCTGCCTGCCGTTCGCTTGGTCCATGGCCACCGTCTGGGTCTCCTTCCGGCCATGGTGTGCTGTATTCAAAGAGGCCTTCGCGCATTAACGGAGGCTTTCTGCAGGCCACCGGTGACGAGGCGTGGGAAGAGTGCCATCCTGCCTTGTGATGGACCAAATCCTAGGGTGGGTCTGCCATACACTTACTTAATGGCGTGGTTTGCCTTGCACTGCCCTTCTTTAATTGAAGCTGGAGAGGACCCTCCGCAAGGTGTTCGAATGGCTCTTCTCCGCCGATTCGAAGGATGTTCCTGGCTGAAGACCTACGTGGTCGAGGCCCGCAAGTTAGTGCGTCGTCATGACGCTTACAACTTATTCCGCTATTTTCCTCGCATTCGGGGCGCAGGGTACGACGAGGAATTCCGAGATGCGGAGTCAGGACGGTCTCCCATGAGTCGGGGGTTTTCGAGTGGCTGGTCAGTATCCGGCCCTCACATTTATTGTATAGAAGCGGGGATGTCTGCTATTTAGAACCTTACATCCCAAGCCGGTTTGCTCGACAGTTTTGGGTACGACCAGCTGTATGTGGGCAACCCCAATCTCGATTTAGCCTTCATGGGGAGTCTCATCGATGGGGCCCGTGCCTGGCGATTCTTTACTGCGGGCGGCACTGGGGCGTGGCTGCGCACGCCGTTGAAGGATCCCAACCTTCTGACGACCCTGTGCTTTTGCCAATGGTATGCGGCTTCCAACTCCACACCTCCTGGATTCAATGCCAACCGTTCGGGTGTGAAGTTAATCTCTCATCGACTGAAGCGAAAGGCTTCTGAGAGAAAGGAAGGCAAATGGGTTCGTGTCCTTGGCTTGGAGGAGTTCATCGCTGTAGATGATAGCGAGGCTTCTGATGCAGGGAGTCTTCGCTTCGAGGCGGGGATGGGAGCTGATACTCATGCGGCTGGCTCTGGTGTGGTGGGGACATCTTCCCCACGACGTGCGGGAGAAGTGGAAGAAGAGGATTCTGACGTCCACTTCAAGAGAAAGCGGGCAGGTAGCTCTCGTAGGAAATCATTGGCGAAGAAGCCCCGTCGCCAAGCTCCTACGATTGTCGTAGAGGGTTATCCCTCTACAGCGATTCCTCATGCTGCCCCATTAGCAGCTGAACCGTCGATTGCTGAACGGCTAGTGGTGAATTCGCTCCAGGTCTGGGTAAGATTAACCTTGTCCATATAATACGCCTTTTTGTGCGTTCCCATTGACTTATTATCAATCCTTTTTGATTGTAGGAGCTAAGGCAGCTGGAGAATAAGGGGAACATTATGATCCCCTATTCACTTATGGAGCTGAAGCTAGTTCCTATGCCCTTCCAGAGGAGTCCGGAGGTGATGTGGCCGACATCGGTCCTTCGGGCGCTGGGACTTCTAAGGAAGTCCTGAGGCATCGAGCTCTATCGGGTGGTCCACAGGATACTCGGCAAGCGAAAGCGAGCCGGCTATTCGTGTTGATTCTGCCAAAAATTTCCGATGGAGCCCCTGGAGACTGATGTGGCTGGCGAGACGTTTGAGGCGACGTCATCTTATGGTATTGTCGTAACCTCTTGGTTTCTTCTGCATGTAGTGTTCCGACTGACCGCAGTCTTGTTACAGGTGTTCGGCCTCAAGATGCATCAGCTTCAAGAGAGCCGGGAAATCTCCCCGAAGGGTCAAGGGGTGACATGAGCGCCTCGACCACGGCTGATGCTGCTATGCTGGATGCGCTGTAGGGCGACCTGCCTTCTTATCGGCCCAGTCAGCCGAAAGGCCAGAAGTTGCGGGGGCGGCAGTCCCGGAGGTGCCCTCACTCCCAATTGTATCAACGAGTGGGGTGCCGACAATTTTGCCAAGTAAGGAGCTGAGGGTGATCACAAGCCCTACTTCTCTAACCCTGGTGGTTGAGCCTGCTGCTCAGGAGGTGGTTGCTAGTCCTTCTTCTGCGATGGCTGGCGTTCTGATTTCGATGAGGACTCCGCCGAGATCGCCCTCGGCTTGTCCGGCTGCTGTCAGTGCCCCCGCAGCTTCTTCTGCGACGGCGTCGACCAGGCTGGTGGACTATTCCGAGGTTACCTCTTTACCGGAAGTGGCTGAGGTCGAGAACGATTACATCGGTGACCTGGTCGATAACTTTTATAAAGGCTTAGGGCGGACTATCGACCTGGTTCTGAAGGGCTCAACTATGCCATTCTCAAGGTTAAAGGGGGTCCTCTCCCGTGATATTGAGAGTATTCGGGACTTTGAGGGGTATCACCAGGCCACTACTTTGGAGCTCCTGGTGGATGAATTTGAGAAGGATGCGGAGGATGGCGCCGCCTCCACCGTTCGGACCCGGAGTCTTTAGTTGATGACCGGCTCGCGCTTCTCATTGCTCAAAAGCATGAGACCCGGCTTGCCGCTCAAGAGGCTGCTAAGGCTATCTCTTCTGACTTGAAATCCTTGGAAACAAGGGAAGCGGAGGTTGGAAGTGCAATTGACGCCTCCACTAGTGCTCTTCTTGGTGCTGAGGATAATTGCGAAGGCTGAGAAAATAATTAGGAAAGCAAATCTCCTCTTATCCAAGGCCATACCGGTGCGTCTTGAGGAAACTGCGCGGCTTGAAGAGCTCAAAGCTCAGAGTGAGGAGCTTGCGCGACAGGGGTTGTCACAGAGGGCTACTTTGGCGGAGGCCGAAGCTCGTCTGGCTCAGGCGGAAGATTTCAATGAGGCTGAGCTGAGGTCACCAGCGCTTGCCCAGGCTGCTGACGACAGGAAGACGAGACTAAACACCCTCGGAGAGCGGCTCAGATCGTACAGTGTACGCTTGTAGCTCCATGTACTTTATCCTCTTGAAATGAATGAAAATTCTTTCTTCTTTTGTCGAATCTTCAATCTTGTTCTTCTTTTTGGATTGCGATTCCGAATTGTAGTGCAATTCCTTGAGAACATAATTCTTGTTGGGTTGGATAATGAGACTTGGCTATCTGTCAGTTCAGAGGTCGCGATGACATAACTGGTTGAGATGCCACCAAGCTTCAAAAATTGGTGATACTCGTCTTTTGTAAATGTCAACGAGTATCGAGACCTGTCTTTTGTAAATGTCAACAGGGCTCGGAATTGAGACTTAGCTGTCTGCTGGTTCAGAGGTCGCAATGACATAACCGGATGAGACGCTACCAAGCTTCAAAGTTGGTGATACTTATCTTTTGTAAATGTCAATAAGTATCGAGACCTGTCTTTTGTAAATGTCAACAGGGCTCGGAATTGAGACTTAGCTGTCTGCTGGTTCAGAGGTCGCAATGACATAACCGGATGAGACGCCACAAGTTTCAAAAATTGGTGATACTCGTCTTTTGTAAATGTCAACGAGTATCGAGACCTGTCTTTTGTAAATGTCAACAGGGCTCGGAATTGAGACTTAGCTGTCTGCTGGTTCAGAGGTCGCAATGACATAACCGGATGAGACGCTACCAAGCTTCAAAGTTGGTGATACTTATCTTTTGTAAATGTCAATAAGTATCGAGACCTGTCTTTTGTAAATGTCAACAGGGCTCGGAATTGAGACTTAGCTGTCTGCTGGTTCAGAGGTCGCAATGACATAACCGAATGAGACGCCACCAAGCTTCAAAAATTGGTGATACTTATCTTTTGTAAATGTCAATAAGTATCGAGACCTGTCTTTTGTAAATGTCAACAGGGCTCAGAATTGAGACTTAGCTGTCTGCTAGTTCAGAGGTCGCAATGACATAACCGAATGAGACGCCACCAAGCTCAAGGTTGGTGATACTTATCTTTGTAAATGTCAATAAGTATCGAGACCTGTCTTTTGTAAATGTCAACAGGGCTCGGAATTGAGACTTAGCTGTCTGCTGGTTCAGAGGTCGCAATGACATAACCGGATGAGACGCCACCAAGCTTCAAAAATTGGTGATACTCGTCTTTGAAAAGTCACCTAGAGGGGGGGTGAATAGGTGACAATGCTAATCAAGGGCAAATTAAAAAAATTTAAAGCTACAACAATTACCAATCAAGATTCACAAGATGAATGCAAGCAAGTAAATATGACAATGATTATGATGAGCAAGAATAAGAGCAAGTATAGTCAAGTAAAGTGTGCAAGAAAGTAAACCAATCGCAAACACAAGGATATGTTATCGAGGTTCGAGCACCCAGCTCTACTCCCCGCCTTCCCCAGAAGGATTCTAGCTACTTCCACTATCACAAAGAACAATTACAACCGAGTACCCAACTCCACAATTACAATCACAAGAATCTCTGAGTAGTCACAAGACCACAAACTCTCTCTTTCAAAAATCTCTTCCCTTACAAAGGTCCTTAGAGAATAATGAGTAGAATTGAAGCTCTTTTGTGTGTAAGGAAAAGAAATTGAAATCAGAGAAAAACTTTTGAAAACCCTTCAGAAAATTGAGAGAATTTAGCACAAAAACCAAGAACTTTTGAAAGCCTTAAACTTTTGAATTTTGTAGCAATAATTGTTGTAACCAATCTCTCCCCAAACACCCCTATTTATAGGAGAGGGCTAGGGTTTAGGGATAAAACATAATTACTGATGTTTAGGAGGTAATTAGATCAAAATATATCCTTAAACGAATTTTTAAACACAAAAGACAAAATAAACAGCTCACTTAAAATCTGCCCGTTACTGTTCAACGGACACATCGGTCGACTGGGCCGGTCGACCGGTAGTTCAAAAATTCGACTGTTATAGGCTAGCGGTCGACCGACCCGGTCGACTGAGAAAACCTGTGAGCAAAAACAATATCTCGGTCGACCGCCCCGGTCGACTGGCAGACATGCACACTGATACGTGCATCTGCCAGAACTGCGGTCGACTGGTCCGGTCGACCGGACCAGACTGACACAGACTCGGTCGACTGCCCCAGTCGACCGGATCAGGTCAAAAATCATTTTTGGAAAAGAAAATAAAGAGGATTTTGATTTTAACAAAATACTTTTGAACAGGGAATAGAATTAAACATAAAGATGTATTTGTAGGCAAAAACTTGTATGCAAAATATTTTTGTATAATTTAAAAGAAATTATTTTGGAACGAGTATGTGCGCAAAAACGTGTGTGATAGAGCTTCAAACCTATCCACTATTCTTTAACATACTATAAACTGAAAAACAAATTACATGAAGACTTCTTGTGCTATCTTCAAGTCTTTGAGCCATCCAATGCCTTGCTAGAGCCTTCTCTTCTATGATCCTTCCTTGATGTGCAATTTGCCTTCCTTGCTTTGTGGAACTTAGAAGTTCTTGCAATAGCTAAGCGAATGGTCTCTAAACATGGTACAAACCTGAAACTTATCTTGAATAGACTCATTAGTACCAAATAGCACTAATTTGGTTTGTCATCATCAAAACACAAACAATTGGAGAGTGTAACCTCTTGGGCCAACAATCTCCCCCTTTTTGATGATGACAAAATAAATAGGCTATAAACAAAAATATAGGGGAGGAGAAAACTCCCCCTCAAATTATGCTATACATAAAACACAAAAAAATGCTCTAGATACCAATAATTGAAATGATGCACCAATTATTGAAACTAATTAAAACAAATATATAAAACACAAAAATTGCACTTGATACCAAAAACCAAACAACTAAAATACAAGAATACCAAAAATACCAAAACAACTAAAACACAAGAATTCATAAAACCAAAACATATAAATTCATAAAACTTATTTTGTCCATGTAAACTTATTCTCCCCCTTTTTGTCATACATCAAAAAGGGTTATGAAAGACATGTCTATTCAATAATACAAACATTAAGTTCTCCACAAATAAACGAAAATCTAGCAAAATCAAGAGGTTTAGTGAAAATATCGGCTAGTTGTAAATCCGTGAAAATATAATCAATATCTATATCACCTTTCTCAAAATGATCTCTAAGAAAGTGATATCTAATCTCAATGTGCTTGGTCTTACTATGTTGATTTGCATTTTTGGTCATGTGTATAGTACTAGTATTATCACAAAATATTTTTATATGATCAAAGTGCAAATCAAAATCAAGGAGAGTATGTTTCATCAAAAGGACTTGTGCACAACAAGCCCCCGCGGCAACATACTCCGCCTCGGCGGTTGAGAGAGCTACGGAATTTTGTTTCCTAGAGGACCATGAAACAAGACAATTACCAAGAAATTGACATGTCCCACTAGTACTCTTTCTATCTACTCTACAACCCGCATAGTCGGCATCCGAATAGCTAGTCATTGAAAAATCTCTAGTTTTCGGATACCATAGACCCATTCCAATAGTGCCCTTAATATAACGAATAATGCGTTTTACCGCAATAAGATGAGACTCTTTAGGACACGATTGAAATCTAGCACAAAGACACACACTAAACATGATATCCGGCCTACTTGCCGTTAAATATAAAAGACTTCCTATCATGCTTCTATATAATTTAATATCAACATTTTTACCTTGATCGTCCTTATCAAACTTGGTTGTGGTTGCCATTGGAGTGTTGCAAGCCTTTGATCCTTCAAGCCCAAACTTCTTTACTAGCTCCTTTGCATACTTGGCTTGGTTAATGAAGGTTCCGTCTTGCAATTGCTTGATTTGGAGTCCAAGGAAGAAATTGAGCTCACCCATTGAAGACATTTCAAATTCAAGTTGCATGACTTTCTCAAAATCCTTGCATAAAAGCTCATTAGTAGATCCAAAAATTATATCATCAACATAAATTTGCACAATTAAAATATCATTATCAACATGCTTAGTAAAAAGAGTTGTGTCTACTTTACCTTAATAAAATCATTGAAATGAGAAAACTAGAAAGCCTTTCATACCAAGCTCTTGGAGCTTGTTTCAATCCATACAAAGCTTTATCAAGTTTAAAAACAAAATCGGGATGAACATGATCAACAAAACCGGGAGTTGAGAAACATAAACTTCTTCATTAATAAAACCATTCAAAAATGCACTTTTCACATCCATTTGAAAAAGTTTAAAATTTTTAAAACATGCAAAAGCTAGTGTCATCCGTATGGCTTCGAGCCGTGCTACGGGTGCAAAGGTCTCCTCAAAGTCAATTCCCTCAACTTGAGTGTAACCTTGGGCCACTAACCTAGCTTTATTCCTAATGACATTTTCGGACTCATCCATCTTGTTTCTAAAGATCCACTTAGTACCAATTATTGGTCTATCGTGGGGCTTAGGAATAAGGTGCCAAACTTGGTTGCGCTCAAATTGATTGAGTTCCTCTTGCATGGCAAGCAACCAATATGGGTCCGTCTCGGCTTCGAGAATGCCTTTGGGTTCAAAATGAGAAATGAAAGCAAAGTTACCACATAGGTCATGGAGTTTGGAGCGCGTTGTGACTCCTTTAGATGCATCACCCAAGATGAGCTCCTTAGGATGATTTGTAGCGTATCTCCAAGCTTTAGGAAGCGGTTGAGTGCTTTCCTCCTTATCCTCTTGAACTTCATCAATAGGATCTAGCTTTTCTTCTTGAGCGGGTGAGTCCTTCAAGGATAGTCTCTCCATGTCTTCACCTAATGGTTCAATTTCTACAACATTCTCAACAACCACATTAGATTCTTCAAATTTAACATGCATGGATTCTTCTATGGTAAGTGTAGATCTATTGAAAACTCTATATGCTTTGCTAGTAGAAGAATATCCAACAAAGATAGCTTCATAAGCCTTAGCATCAAATTTACCCAAAATATCCTTAGTATTTAAAACAAAACACTTGCATCCAAAAACTTTGAAATATGCAACATTTGGTTTTCTAGAATGATACATTTCAAAAGAAGTTTTTGAAGAATTTTTGCATAAATAAATACGATTCGATATATAGCATGCGGTGTTTACGGCCTCGGCCCATAAATATTGAGGGAGGTCATACTCACTTATCATTGTCCTAGCCATCTCTTGAAGTGTTCTATTTTTCCTTTCTACAACTCTATTTTGTTGTGGAGTTCTAGGACAAGACATTTCATGCTTAATTCTCTTTTCATCACAATAAGTCATGAAGAGTTGGTTAATAAACTCACCACCTCTATCACTCCTTATTCTCAAAATCGGAAAACCCTTTTCTTTTTCAACTCTTTTTCGAAAAATCTTAAAATGAGAAAAAGTTTGATCTTTATGTTGCAAAAAGAAAACCCAAGTAAAACGGGAGAAATCATCAACCAAAACAAATGCAAATCTACTTCCATTTAAACTTTTAGTTTTAGTTGGTCCAAAAAGATCCATATGAATTAATTCTAAAGGCCTAGTTGACATGATATCCTTGATTGGTTTAAAGGAAGACTTGGTTTGTTTCCCAAGTTGGCACGCACCAAAAATGCGGTCTTTCTCAAAATTCAAGCAAGGTATACCCTTCACCAATTCCTTTGAATTAATCCTAGAAATATGGTCAAAAGATGCATGTCCTAATCTTCTATGCCAAAGCCAAGAATTTTCATCAAAAGCATTTAAGCATTTAGTAGAACAATCTAGATTAAGCATGTCAATAATATAAACATTATTATCACGAAAACCGGTAAGAATACAATCATTAGATTTAACATCAAAAATCTTGCAAGAAGTATCATCAAAAACAACTTTAAGTCCACGGTCACAAAGTTGACTAATGCTAAGCAAATTATGTTTTAAACCATCTACTAAAACAACATTTTCTATAATAGGAGATGCACCAATTTGAATGTTACCTATACCGATGATAGTTCCTTTGGAGTCATCCCCGAAGGTGACGGTGCCACCTTCCATGTACCTTGATAGGGTTGAGAAGTTGTTGATGTCCCATGTCATGTGTCTTGAACAACCACTATCAAGGTACCACCGCTCCCTACGTCTTGGAGCTTTGGTGTGTACCTACATCAAACAATTTAAGACTTAATTTTGGTACCCACATTTTCTTGGGTCCTCTAGGGTTAGTGTCATGAACCCAAACAAGATTATTTGTTCTATTTATTTGATCATAGCAAAACTTAGCTAAATGTCCATTTTTACCACAATATGTGCATCTATACACTCTTCCATATTTAAAAGCATAGTGAGTGTGTGATTTGTGAGCATGAGAAACTTTAGCATGAGTGGTGTGAGCATGAGAATTCTTAGCTTGTGAAGTGTTAGCATGTGAAGTGTGCTTTTTAGAAAACATGTTCTCAAGTTTCTTGGTATTAAAAGCACAATCATTTAAAACTTTTTCAAAATCATTCATTTTTGATTTAAAGGAAGAAATTTCTTGTTCATCAATAATAGGAGATTTTGCTTTACAAGAAACTTTGTAGGCATTAAATTCTTTTTGTATAGAAATGAGATTAGAAGAAATATTATCCTTTTCTTTAGAAACCATAGCAAGTTCATTCTTAAGAAAAGCAACTTCTTTTTGTAATTTTATGCATTCAAGTTTCTTGTTATCATAAGTTTCAGAAAGTTCTACAAAAGCATGCACTAGAACTTCCTTACTTACATCATCATCTTCATCATCAAGGGATTAAGGGGTTACCTGGGTGTGTTTGCCATGAAACACATATTAGCTTGATCCACCTCCTCTTCGGACTCGCTTTCCGAATCCCACGTAGCTTTGTAAGCTTTCTTTTCCTCCGGCTTCTTTGGCTTAAAGGAGGAAGTCATTTTCTTCTTGAACTCCGGACAATCCGCCATGATATGTCCGGGTTTGCGGCAATTGTAGCATATGATCCTCCGCTCCTCTTTGCCTTCAAATTTTCTCCGGAAGTTGAGCTTGTTCTTCCGGTACATCCTCTTGACATTGCGAACAAGTAGAGTAAGCTCCTCATCTTCTTCTTCGTCATCTTCATCGTCATCATTGGTGGATGAAGTCTTGAAGGCTATGGATTTCTTCCTTGAAGTAGTGGCCTCTTCTCTTGCCTTCTTCTCCATCTCATGGGTCTTTAGGTTCCCAATGAGACTAATGAGGTCCATCTCGTCCTTGTCATTCAACTCCTTCAAGGTGGTGGCCTTGATCTCCCATGATGAAGGAAGAGCCCGAATTACTTTCCGCACCTTTTGATCGTTGGAGATGTCGTCACCTAAGGAAGAAAGACCATTAGTGATTTTAGTAAACCTTGTAGCCATACTATCAATAGACTCATCATCAAGCATTTTAAATGACTCATATTGGGACCTCAAGAGATCTATTTTAGCTCTCTTGACTTGTGAAGTCCCCTCGTGTATGACCAATAAGTGTTGCCAAATCTCATAGGCGGATTGGCAATGAATTACCCGTGTAAGGTCATCCTCATTCAAGGCAGTTAATAGGGAGTTTTGGGCCTTGGAGTTAGCCTCATATAGTTTAAAGTCAAGGTCGGTCCAAGTGCTCTCATCACCATCGGGTGCTTCATAGGGTTTGGTCAAGGACTTGGCTACTAAGCTACCCAAAGATTGCAAAAATATAGTCATCCTAACCTTCCAAATTGGGAAATTGAGGCCATCAAATTTAGGTGGGGATTTAATGTTGTCGGCCATGTTTACTAGTGATGAATGAATGAAATGAAAATGTTGATTAGCAAGTTTTAAGGATCTCTCTATGGATGTTAAGCCAAACCTAGAGTCCAAGCTCTGATACCAATTGAAAAGTCACCTAGAGGGGGGGTGAATAGGTGACAATGCTAATCAAGGGCAAATTAAAAAATTTAAAGCTACAACAATTACCAATCAAGATTCACAAGATGAATGCAAGCAAGTAAATATGACAATGATTATGATGAGCAAGAATAAGAGCAAGTATAGTCAAGTAAAGTGTGCAAGAAAGTAAACCAATCGCAAACACAAGGATATGTTATCGAGGTTCGAGCACCCAGCTCTACTCCCCGCCTTCCCAGAAGGATTCTAGCTACTTCCACTATCACAAAGAACAATTACAACCGGAGTACCCAACTCCACAATTACAATCACAAGAATCTCTGAGTAGTCACAAGACCACAAACTCTCTCTTTCAAAAATCTCTTCCCTTACAAAGGTCCTTAGAGAATAATGAGTAGAATTGAAGCTCTTTTGTGTGTAAGGAAAAGAAATTGAAATCAGAGAAAAACTTTTGAAAACCCTTCAGAAAATTGAGAGAATTTAGCACAAAAACCAAGAACTTTTGAAAGCCTTAAACTTTTGAATTTTGTAGCAATAATTGTTGTAACCAATCTCTCCCCAAACACCCCTGTTTATAGGAGAGGGCTAGGGTTTAGGGATAAAACATAATTACTGATGTTTAGGAGGTAATTAGATCAAAATATATTCTTAAACAAATTTTTAAACACAAAAGACAAATATAAACAGCTCACTTAAAATCTGCCCGTTACTGTTCAACGGACACATCGGTCGACTGGGCCGGTCGACCGGTAGTTCAAAAATTCAACCGTTATAGGCTAGCGGTCGACCGACCCGGTCGACTGAGAAAACCTGTGAGCAAAAACAATATCTCGGTCGACCGCCCCGGTTGACTGGCAGACATGCACACTGATACGTGCATCTGCCAGAACTGCGGTCGACTGGTCCGGTCGACCGGACCAGACTGACACAGACTCGGTCGACTGCCCCGGTCGACCGGATCAGGTCAAAAATCATTTTTGGAAAAGAAAATAAAGAGGATTTTGATTTTAACAAAAATACCTTTGAACAGGGAATAGAATTAAACATAAAGATGTATTTGTAGGCAAAAACTTGTATGCAAAATATTTTTGTATAATTTAAAAGAAATTATTTTGGAACGAGCATGTGCGCAAAAACGTGTGTGATGGAGCTTCAAACCTATCCACTATTCTTTAACATACTATAAACTGAAAACAAAATTACATGAAGACTTCTTGTGCTATCTTCAAGTCTTTGAGCCATCCAATGCCTTGCTAGAGCCTTCTCTTCTATGATCCTTCCTTGATGTGCAATTTGCCTTCCTTTCTTTGTGGAACTTAGAAGTTCTTGCAATAGCTAAGCGAATGGTCTCTAAACATGGTACAAACCTGAAACTTATCTTGAATAGACTCATTAGTACCAAATAGCACTAATTTGGTTTGTCATCATCAAAACACAAAACAATTGGAGAGTGTAACCTCTTGGGCCAACAGTCTTTTGTAAATGTTAACGAGTATCGAGTTTGTAGTGGAATTTGGGAGAAAGTCTCGTTTTCACAGGGAGAAACGAGAGAATCACTGTCATAGGTTTAATGTTAACTTAACAGCGAAATGTATATGTGGTCTTACCATTCCATGGATGAGAATTGGTAAGTGATTTTGGAGGTCTCATTCTCACGGGAGAAACGAGAGAATTACTGTCATAGGTTTAATGTTAACGTAACAGCGAAATGTGTATGTGGTCTTACCATTCTATGGATGAGAATTGGTAAGTGATTTTGGAGAGGGAATCAAATGGGAACAGGTCCCTTTAGGATTTTTAGCAAATCCCCAGCTGTCAACGGGTTTGATATGCCTTTACCAACTACCGTTTGAATTGGGCTAGCCATGCTATTTCCCTCAGCATGATGAGTTGTCGAGGACTTATGTTGGGCTTACAGGCCAACATTTTCCTCTATCCTTAATCGTTAAGGATATTGGATTATCGGGTTAATGTTTGCATAACCCTGATTCCCCTTTAGGATAACCGGTGCACGGCCAGGTTCCTGTTGGTTTATGACTGTATGACCTCACTTGGAGGAAGAGAAAGGCTCTCTTTGTGTGTGCTTCGGACACGGAGATCTTGATCAGAGGTGTAGTGTTAACTTGATCAAGAGAAGGATCCTTGATTAAGGATAATACTTCTTTAAGAACTTGCCATTGATCGACATCATGAGTAGGCCGCCCTCTGCAGTCATAAGGCGGTATGCTCCGTTTGAATAGACTGTTTCTATCACAAACGGTCCTTCCCATTTAGGCTGAAATTTGCCTTTGGTCTTGTGCGTCATAATCATCGGTCGTCTGACAGCTAAGACCAGGTCTCCTTTCTGGAAGACTCTCTGTTTGACCTTCTCATTGAAGGCTTTTGAGATTCGAGCTTGATATAGCTCGATATGCTGCTGAGCTTGTAGTCTCTTTTCGTCCAAAGCTTCGAGCTCTTGAAGGCGTAGGCGATCATTGTCCTCTGATGTGGTTTTAGTAATCAGAGCTACACGCAACGATGGCATCTGGATTTCCAATAGGAGGACTGCTTCGCACCCATATACCAGGGAAAAAGGCGTATTGCCTGTCGGTGTCCGAACCATGGTTCGGTAGGCCCAAAGACATTCACCAAGCTTTTCGTCCCAATCTCGCTTGTTCGAGGAGACGAATTTCTTCAGTAGCTTGATGATCGTTTTGTTGAATGCTTCTGCCAAGCCATTGGCAGCAGGATTATAGGCAGTTGAAGCCACATTCTGAATTCGGTATTTATCGCAGAACCGATAGAATACTTGGCTTATGAATTGGGGACCGTTGTCGTGGATGATTCGCCTAGGGACACCAAATCGATGGATGACATGGTGTTTGATGAAATTAACCACATTAGAGGTTTTGACTTCAACCAGTGGTATAGCCTCCGCCCATTTTGAAAAGTAGTCGGTTATTGCTAGGATAAACCGGTGACCTCTTGTCGAAGAAGGGCTGATTGGCCCTACGACGTCTATTCCCCATGCTTCAAATGGCCATGAAGCAACAGTCGGGTGGAGCAGCTCTGAAGGCTGGTGTATGAAGTCCGCATGAATTTGACATGCTTTACGCCTTCGTGCATACTGGATGGTATCGGCTATCATAGTTGGCCATAATATCCCAGCCTATGCAACCTGTCTTTAAGCTTTGGACCTGGCTGATGAGCTCCACAAGTGCCATCGTGCGCTTCTTGAAGCGCTTCCTGTGCCTCTGAATTAGAAAGGCAACGGAGGAGGATACCGTCATATGAACGACGGTAAAGTGTCTTCAGAGTCGGATCGTAGTAGAAACGGAGAGACCTTCATCTAATAGATGCCGCTTCTTTAGGATTGTCTGGAAGCAGACCGTGCAGAACATAGTCGATGAGAGGAAAGCGCCAATCCCTCGGCTCAAGATCCGTGGAGACAATATAGACTTCTCGAGTTCTTAGCATGTGCTTGGAGCATACAAGATGTCGAGTTGCGACTGTGAGGTGATACTCAGTGTCGGCTGGTAAGGCTAGTGTTGTAGCTAATGCAGCAAGAGCATCTGCCTTGGTGTTTTGAGATCGAGACACATGCCCTATGTAGAAACCTTCAAATAGGTTGGCCAATTCAACGGCCGTGTGATAATAAGGCACCAAGTCCTCATGGCGGACTTCGTATTCGCCTTTAACCTGATTGATGATCAGTTTTGAATCGCCATAAGCTTCGAGGTAGCGTACCCCCATTCCATGAGCGAGCTGAAGACCAATGAGCAGAGCATTGTATTCCGCTACATTGTTGGAGCACGATTCTGTCAGAGAAAATGCTCTGGACAAGACATGATTCTGTGGGGAGATAAACACAATCCCCACTCCGGCAATAATTTTGCCTTTAGGGCCATTCGCGATGCTCCATCAAAGAACATCTTCCATACTTCCTCTTCTGAGGTTGCATTAGACTCGAAGACTTCATCAGGGATATCATCGTGAAGTTTTGAATGTTCCGGAACTGGATGAGCAGCCAAAAATTCTGCAAGGGCCTGGCCTTTACCGCCTTCTGAGGCGTGAAGATCATGTCGTATTGAGACAATAAAAGTGCCCACTTAGCCAATCTTGAATTCAATGATCCTGGCTTCGTCATAAGAAGATGCAATGGGTTTACTCTGGAGATGACATGTATGGTCTGGCCGACCAAATAATGTCGTGTCTTCTGAACAGCAAAGACGAGAGCTAAACACTCTTTCTCAATAGGGTTTGTAGCGAGATTCCGCTCCTATGAGAGTTCTGCTCAGATAATAAATGGCCTGCTCGTGGCCATTGTCGTCCTTTTGAGCGAGGAGGGCACCGAGGGAGTAGTCCAGAGCTTTTACATAAAACAAAATAGTTTCCCTGATGTAGGGGCCACCAAGACTGGAGGTTTTATGAGGTACCTCTTGATGTCTTCATAAGCTTCCTGGCAAGCTTGATCCCATACGAAGGAAGCACCCTTTTTCATAAGTCGGGTGAACGGCTGACAGCGGCCTGAGAGATTTGCAATGAATCTTCTGATATAGGCCAGCCTGCCTTGCAAGCCTCTGAGCTCTTTGAGATTCCTCGGTGGATGCATGCTCTGAATGGCTTTGACCTTATCTGGGTCAAGATGAATTCCTTTTGATGTAATTATAAACCCAAGGAACTTGCCACTCAAAACTCCCAAGAAGGATTTTGTCGGATTCATTTTCAGTTGATGAGCCCGCATTATGTCGAACATCGTTCTCAGGTCGCGAAGATGTTCATTCTTGTTGCGGCTTTTGACGGCAATGTCGTCGACATAGCACTCCACCGTTTTTCGGAGATGATCGCAGAAGATTGTACTCATTGCCCGCTGATAGGTTGCTCCGGCGTTCTTCAGTCCGAAGGGCATTACAGTGTAGCAGTATACCCCTAATGGTGTTCGGAACGAAGTATGCTTCTCATCGTCGGGATACATCTTAATCTGCTTGTACCCTGAAAAGCCGTCCATGAAAGACATCCTTTCGAACCCGCATGTGTTGTCAATCATGACGTCGGTGATGGACGTGGGAATTCGTCTTTGAGACAGGCCGTATTGAGATCACGGTAGTCGATGCATATCCGTATTTTCCCGTTCTTCTTGAGGACGGGGACGATGTTGGCTACCCAATCTGGATGTTGTTCCTCCCGGATGAAGCCACATGCAATGAGTTTGTGAACTTCGGCTTCAATAGCTTCCATGATGTTCGGGCGAAACCGACGTTGTTGCTGCTTGACTGGCTTGACGTCAGGCTTGATGTTTAGACAGTGCATAGCGACCTGTGGATCAAGTCCGGGCATATCTTCGTAGCTCCATGCGAAGACATCTATATACTCCTTTACGAGTATTATCAATTCCTCCTTCTCTGTAAGTGATAGGCTTTCACTTATAAAGATGGGTTTGGGATGATCTTGACTTCCCAGGTTGACCTGCATCACCTTGTCTTCAGTAGGTGGTTCGCGTAGTTCGAATCGCTTTTCCCATTGAAGGTCTAATTGCTGGGCCCATTGCTCCTCATCAATAGCTTCTGTGGGCTCCAATTGACTGCTTGAGGTCATATTAGCAGTGAGGTTTTCGAACATTCCTCCTATACTGACATCTGAATCCCACTCGGAGGATGAGGCTGAATGTGATGGAATTGGTTCATCGTCTTTGACTTGAACGGTTGCTGACGATGTGGGTGTAACGTATCCCAACCCCCTGCGTGTACTATCATAGTAATTTGCAGGCTTCCCTTTAGGCACAAAGTTCCGCATCAAACCGTGCCTTCCTTTTTCGAAATTCAGGCCTGCTCCATGCTTCAAGTCGTACCCCATTTTCTTCATAATATGGCGCGCTGGCCGCGCGTAATGAAAGAATTGTGGAGTGTCTGAGTCTGAACTTGAATCTGCGACCGCAGGTCCCCGTGGTTGGGTTCTACCGAAGATTATCGGTAACTGACCTTCTTTAGATGGCGGGATCACCAAGACGGCTCCTTCTGCGGATTCCATGGGCGTACTGGACGCACTTGGCTTATGTAAAGGCATGTGTAGGGAGCTATCCGTAATGGATTCAAATAGCACAACACTCGCAGGATAATCAAAAAAAATATTATCATTAATTACCCATTCACCTTCATCCTCTGAAGGAGTATTACATAGGTGATTATTGAGACATGCTATAATTGGTTCACTAATCAGAATGGCTGGTATGCCTGCTTCGAATTCTGAATCCGCCTCGTTGCACTTTCATCATCGTCCGGCAACGGTTCTTTGAGTGCTCCACCGGTCTCTTGATACAGGAGAGCGTCAGTGAAGTAATTTTTCACCCCTTTGAATGGTTGCTTCTCAGCAAAGACAGTTCGTACTGTCGCATCATCTTCAACATATTTGAAGCATTGGTGCAGAGTAGAGGGAACGATCCAGTTGGCATGGATCCATGGCCGTCCCAGCAGCAGGTTATATGATGTGTCAGCATCAATGACATAGCATGTCACTTCTGACTTCAGACTCCCGATTCTGCAACGTTGAAACCGTATATTGTAGTAGTGGTTGCGGACAACCTGTACAATGGTATGCCGAGGAAGTAGAGAAGCCTTTTGGGGATGATGCGGAGTGCGGACCCCGGATCGACTTGTATTCTTTCGATGCACGTTGAACCGATATATCCGGTGTAGTACAGAGGTCGATCATGCTTGTTGTCTTTGAGAAGCATATCTTCCGCTGTGAATGTAATGGCAGGCACCTTTGATTGTGCATGATGACATTCTGGGCAAGGAGACTGAACGTCGTCGTTAGGGATTTCAGGCATGCATGTCAGAAAGGATTCTGAATTGGCTAGCGCATCCCTGAGTGCTTCTCTTGTCTCTTTTGAGAGGCGAAGGAGCTCGTGTATAGTGATACGAGCTGGGATATTGGCCAGCTGAGCCAATATGTCAAACCGAAAGGGCGTATCAAACCCTTGGCCTGGTGGTTTCTTCAACACATGGTCGAATCGTACCTCCTTAGGCCTCTCTTTTCCCTTTGCTGGGATTGGAGCGGATGCTGGTATTTGTACTGACGCCGTTTGCTGTTGTGCCTCGTCAGTAGACTTTTCATACTGCCTCAAGTATGATTTTCCGGATCGGGTGCCCGTCTGTTGAGGCGCGTCGGCTTGTGCCGTGCAAGCGAGCTTTTCTCCTTCCGAATCACTGAGGGAAGCCGATGTTAGATTGCCGTCGTCTGGCAGGATGGAGATGACATTGCAAGACTTGCCCTTTGAGTTGGGCTCTTTCGAATCCCGCTGTACGTCTTGGACGAGGTCTGGGTGTATCCACATGACTTCCCCTGTCTCCAATGTTAAGGGAACAAGACCCTTATTGTTTTGAGCTGTAGCTGGAAGATGCTTGACTTCCAACCGTGGCGCAGGGACGGAATAAGTCCCGTCAGGAACTGTGACCTTCGGAGCTTTGTCGAACTCAAGAGTCACCATATTGGCAGTGACTTTCTTCTGCTCCGTCTTCAACGTCAGAACCCCGGCATCGACCAGGGCTTGTATTCTGTCCTTGAGGACATAGCACTTGTCAGTAGGATGGTGGATCATCCTGTGGTAGAGACAATATTTAGGGTCGTTTGTGCGCCCTATCTCATTGGGACGCCGAGCATCTGGCAGCTTCATTTTGTTCCCTTTGCAGAGCAGATGGAATATGGTGACAACCTGATCGTCTTTGAACGAGTACTGCTTTGGAGGGAATTTAGGCTCCTGATTGTTGAAGCCACTCTTCTTGGCCTTCGACTGTACATCTCCGGATAACTCCACAGACATAGTCTCTTTGCCTTTTGCTTGAGAAGATTGCGGTAGGTCGCTATGCCCTTTGTTGTTCATCCCCCACTTGCCTCTAGGGGCGGATGGTTCGAACTTTTTAGCCGACTTCTCAGCTATCTCAGCTTGTTCAACCAATTCTTTCTAAGTGTGGGCTTTGACTGCCCCCATGCGAACTTTCACTTGGTCTAAGAAGTTGTGTCTGCATGTCTGTAAGAGCATGGGTAATGGCATCCCTGCTGGGCACATCAAGGATAAATTTCTGAACCGTTCAATGTAGTCACGGACAGATTCGCCCTTCCTATGCACAGTGGAGAGGAGTTTGTCCATGGTCACTTCGTGTTTCATCCTCATAGAAACGAGAGAGGAACCGAGTTTCCAGGTCGATCCAGGAGTTGATAGAGCCCGGGGGAAGACTGCGAAACCAGTCAAATGCCACCCCCTTTAAGGTGCCAATGAAAAGCCTAGCCATGATGGCGTCATTGCTTATAACATTACCAGTCTGAGACCGGAAATAGTAGATGTGCTGATTTGGCGAGCTCTTTCCATCATAGGTATGCAGCGTTGGCGGTTTGAACTTCGGTGGATATGGCACCGAATCCCACTCCAGCGGATAAGGACGGACTGCCCCTACCTTCTTTAATTCATCCCTCTGAGCTAGGGATGCGATTTGAGCTTGGAGGCCCTTAAGGACTTCGGCGTCTAAGGAAGAACCCTCCTTGGATTTCTCCAGCTTTGGTTGCTCATTGCTGAAGTGTTCCTCCTCATCGTGATTGCTCCCGGCATCATTGTTATTCCGGTTATTGAGGAGTTGTGCGAGCATCTGTTGAATATTGTCCAGAGTCTCTTGCTGAGTCTTGGAAGTTTGCTCCTGAGCTTCCAGGCGCCGACGAGGATCATCGTTAACGTTATCAGCCATATTGACTGATGCTCTGTCTGTTCGCACCGAGCTAACTGTCGCCGAAGAGGCGTACCCACTATCTTCATCTTCTTCGTCCGATGATTGGAGTGATCTCCTGGGCTCTGGCGAGGCTAGGGCCGTCGAGGAGGAAGGCTGTTCATAAGTGTAGGGTATCGCCACCCTGGATCTGGTGTTTCGGAAACACCCTCTTCATGCACCAAAACTTCGCCTAAGCCTGGGCTGTAATCTGGATCTGGGGAGCTGTAGGGGATGTCGTCAGCTGTTTGTCTTCTCCTGCGCAGTTCTCGCCCTCTCCCAGTCATGTTGACTGATGCGGAGGGGAGATCTCGCAAGATACTCCTTCTGTGATGCTTCATCGGGGCTTGTACCGATAGTCGATCAAAAACTGACCGTCATCTTGGAGGCGTGGCGGGGATTGATCCCAGCCGGCAATGGACCGAGTGGAGTGTCACCAGCTGACATCCCACTTGTTGACAACAGGGGGATGAGGTTTGTCTATCCGTCAACAATTTCCTCAAATCAGACCCGGTTGGGTCCCTGCAATCGAGCGCAAAGGCTCTTTTGGATCGCACATGGGATGATGTCCTGCTTCTTTTATCCCTGCAGATGGGATTAGCATTGAATAGTGCTTCGGTTCTAGCTTCGCCGTCACGAACCCTGCGCGTACGCTGTGGTACAGTAGCTTCGCTCATGAGAACGAGGCCGACGTGAGGCGTTGCTGCTCTTAAATTGGACGACGGTATGATTGCCGTCGTAACTTTATGATTGGAGCAGACAGGCATCTTGCCTTTTTCTTCGCGAGAGAGGCGCGGTTCAGGCGTAGCTACGCCTGAAGCTTCGGTTGAAGACTTCTGTTTAGGCCTCCATATCCGCCTTGGCAGAGGAGGCTTAGGTTCGCAAGGAACCTGTTTAGCCACACACGAGGCTGAGGGGTGTTGGCAGAATTCTGCTTCCGATTTCTGATTCGAAACCTTGGTCGTGGAAACCCTCCTATGCTTCCGTGCTCGAAGCATTGGGCCACCCCCAGAGAGGACTTCTTCAAATCTTCCTTGATCGAACTGAACCACCAAGTTCTCACAAGTAAAGGAATCAGCCTGCGGACGTGCTTCCTTGTTGCGCCAGAGAACCGCAGTAGGTTCGCAGAGAACCTTTTCCGTCTTCGCAGAGACTTTCCTTGAAGATTTAACCAGAGAGGCTCTGGCTGCACCGGCAATTCTGAATTCAGAGTTAGACCCGAAGGTCTGTTCGTCGCATTGCGACACTTGATTCTCGGCAGTGGAGAATACATTCCCCAGCGGAGTCGCCATCTTGTTTTCCATTATGTTTGCAAAGGGGGAAAACTTACAAAAAAGAGTTTGAGGAGCTAAATTACAAGTATTCTTAAAAAGATTACAAGTAGATCTCCTCAGAGATTCTGAAGAAGTGTGCCGATAGGAGTCTGGTCAGCGCGCGACCACTTTGTCCCTTTGATGATGCGAGCGATGAGATTCCCTTCTTGCCTGGTTCGGGGAATCAGAGAACAGAAGGTTGGTAGAACCCTCTTGCTGCTTCTCAAAATCGCCTTCAATAAGGAATTCCTTCTCGCCTGGTTCCAGAGATTCCTTGAGAAGAAGGACGATGTTAGGGTATCAACACCCTGGTTAGAGAAAGCAATTCTCTAAAAGTCTCTGAATTCGAGAGCGCACGGTGCTTTGTGAAGAAGTCTCTGCTTGTGGAGTCTTCTCTCTTTTTCGTCGTCTTTCGATCGATCGATTGATCAATTCATCCTTGTACCCCTGGCGGGTTATTTATAGGGAGAGCAAGGGTATAATCGTCCCTTGAAGATATGGAAACAGATTGAATCAAATCTGTTTGAATCTGGAAAGTAGCCTTGCTGCGAGGCTAAGATCGCTTCTGCGGAGCTAGAAATGGCAGGTCGGTTGATCCTCTTGATCTGTTTTGATCCTTTTCATATCGTTGGAGGATTTCCCCTGATCTTCTTACTCATTTTTAGAAGAGTCAAGAGATTGCGGCAATCAACTGCCAAATTTGATCTCTGATTTGATCTTAATTGGATTTGATCTGATTGGATCCGATCTCATCCGGAGATTTGATGGTCAAAGGTTGACCATAGTAGATTCATAGCGACGCTATCTGCATTGAGCTCGTAGCGGGGCTAGAGGCAGCTTTTGGCGAAGTCCGAAAGAAACCCTTTGGCGGAGCTGGAAGTCCTCTGTGGCGAAGTTTGCGAGTCAACTTTTTGGCGAGGCTTCGAATGGCTTCAAGGAGAAGTTGGGTGATATTAGCCTCTCAAGCGAGGCTATCCCTTTGGGCTCATGCGATGCTAAGTGCTAGCATCTTAGACCTGCTGAGGTCTGTTTAGAAACAACCCGGGTTCACTGTCTGCTTGCTGGATCAGTGGAGTCCAAGTTGCTTCCTTGTCCCTTGGAGATGGGTGAAAACTGGTCTTCAGCTCGTCTGTCACTTGTCTTTTGTAAATGTCAACAAGTTTAGACATTGTTCGGACCAATAAGAATCTTGTCTTTTTAAGTGTCAACAGTCACAACACCTATAAGCTCCCTCACTCGTTTTCACAAGAACACAATTACACGAATCCACAAGCTTATTTGAGGGGCAACCTCCAACCACAAAGAAATGAACTTGTGATCAAGACTCTTGACCATAAAAAAAAAAAAACTCCCTTACAAACCCCAACTCATACAATAGATAAGAAATGAAAGCTCAAGTGCGGATGAGAGAAAACTAGAGATTAAGAATTGAAAAACTCAAGAAAATTTTTTCACAAAAGATTTAGAATGAGAAGCTTGAAAACTTTGCAAAAACTTGTTGTTAAAGCACTATCTAATTACTCCTATTTATGGCAGAATATTAGAGACCAATACTCAGCCAATCCCAACAATTAAAATATGTTAAATAGAACTAAAAACCATGAAATAGCCGTTAAAAATGATCTGGACAATTTAAGAAGAGAAAATAGTCGTTAGGAGCAAAACATGCAAGCTTGACTACTGACAGTTCACCTAGTAGTCGACCGGCAGAGACCAAACAACTAGTCATTACCGTCGGTCGACTCGGGTAGTCGACTGGCCAGAGCAGTGTTCTGAGCTCAAAACTTAGCTCAGAGCCAGCAGTCGACCATCATGGGCCTGCTCAAACTTGGGCTATGCCGACGGTTAACCGGGCTCAGATCGAAAGGCTCTATGCACTCTGTGAATATCCGATCGACCGCGTGATCGACCAACAGAGCTTTCTGCTCTGCGATTGATCGACCGTACGGTCGACCGGCCTCAACCCAAAAAACTGATTTTCTGTATCTTTTTAAAAATCATTTTAAAAATAAAATAATTTTCTATAAATTCCATAAAATTAAGCCCATCAAAATACTTTTGAGCACAAATATGTATGAATAAAAATAAATACATATTTCAAACATTTGGACTTTTTGTAATATTCATTTTGAAATATAAACTCTTGTAAATATGTTTTTCAAAAACTTAAACTCAATAAACTATTGTTAAAAACTTTTTGTGTGTGTGTGTGAGATTAAGCAATCAAATCAAAATCCACTATTTACAAGAATTTAAAGTTATAAACATATGAACTCAAATCTTCTTTTTGATCTTCTTCATGATCTTCTTCTTCTTAATCCAAATTAGATTCAATTGAGCTTGACTCCTCCTTGGGTACTTGATATAATCTTTGTGATTGAGCTCTTGAATCAATACTTATTTGCTTCAAATTTTGACTTTGAACCTTTTATTGAAGCTAAATACTTGAACAGAGATCTTGATTAAAAACTGAAACTTAAACATGCAAGATCATTATACTAGTACTACATGATTAATTATAATCAAAACTAGAGTGACGAGCCTTTGGGCCAACATTAATTAGTTGGATATTTTGTTAGAAACTCCAGCCTTAATTAACTGAATTTAAATTTCTTCATTATCACTCATGTTAGGTATATATTTTACTTGTCAATATTGCTTCTATTGTTTTAAACTTGAGAAGAGTTTTGAATTTTCTTTTCTTTTAACTTCAATCATGAAACAAAAACAAAAACCAAACTAAAATATAGTGTCCCCCTCAGATGAGAAACCTCGCTCCGCTCGTGGATTCTGATAATTTGCAGTAGAGCATCAATCACCATCCGCACTATACATTTTACAAATCTGAAGTTATAAAGCTCATTTTCTTAGCGAACTTAATAAATAACCATTTGGCTTGATGAGTATGGTGTAGATTTTCTGTCGCGCGCGATCAGACAGTTGATTTACACCACAAGTGAGAGTAGAGAAGAAGGGAGTGTGTAAGCAAAATAATGCACAACACAGAAAAAGAGAAACACAAGATTTTTACGTGGAAACTCAAATCGGGTAAAAAATCACAGGGAGGGGGAGAAGAATTCACAATAATTCACAGGTTGCAGGATCACATGAATTTAATGCTAGAGTTTCAGTGCTGCGCTTAACTGGAAATATAAGGATCAAGAAATCCCCTTCCTGTTGGAGGAGAAGGTCTATTTATACTTGATTAGATGGGCCTGGATGGTACGGGTGTGATCTTCGTAACGCATAATCTGCACATGTAAATTTGTTGCAATAACCGTGATAATTGCCGCTTGATTGTTAGGATTGTAAGTAGAGAATTTTGTCTTTGTCCAAAATTGCCCAAACTGAAGGGCATTTCGCGTTATGAACGTGGAGGATGATTAGGTCATAAAACTTTTAGTGGAGATCAGGGATAATCTGTTATCATGGTGTAACAGAAGGCGGAGATCGGAGATGATTTATTGCAATAACTGTCCATGTGGAGGTGAAGTCTCTAGAGTAGATGGGGGAGCCCTGGAATGGCTGAGAGCATCAGAGCTATCTGGATGGAAGCGTCCTTAGGGTGAAAAACAACTTCTGGGATGAATCTAGAGTGACAGAGGCTTCTAGTTTCTTGGACACAAGGCTTCATCTTAGGAGGGTCAACTTTTAACCAGTACAGATGCCCCGGCTTTTCGCTTGTCGGATCCTGCAAAGAGAAGTCGGGAGGGCGGAGTTGGTGAGATATTCTTTAGTGCCCCAAGTTTGTCATGATACTCATGGACAGGGGAGAATCTAGATCATTAATATGAATTTTTTGAATGACTTAGAGATCGCGTTGCTGGCTGATAGTTGACGCGCCGATGGATTTGATTCCTTAAAATATGAAACTGGCATCCCTTCAGATCATGATTCTATAATAACAAAGATTGTGCAGGAGCATCAGTTGATATCATGCCTCTTCGTTGACCGAAAAACTCGAAATGCGAATCGATTTTGAGGGGTTGAGAATTTTGAACTGGAGATGGTTTGGCTCCTCCTCCTTAATCTATAAACAGGCTGAAACTTTTCGATGGAAGTAGCCTCCCCTCTAAGAATCTATCTTTGAATTTCTCCTTTATTGTCTTATCGAGTCGCCATATATCTGTTTGTGTCAGAAAAAGGTTCTCGAGTCGGTATAAGATTTCTTTGGGTGGCTGAAAATTATAGCGAAACGATTTTGATTACAAAAGAGGAAGAAGACTCAGTTCTCCCCTTTGTTCAAAGCTGGGTTCTTTGAGTGTGATTAGACTCTAATTTTGAATAATTTTCATCACATTCTCATATTTATTTGATGTAAAATTCTGCTAATAAAGCTTTACTTGCTTAATCCTAGGTCCACGGTGTGCAAATGAAGAAGAAGACCCTAAATCACCATTTAAAGGGTGATTAAAGGCCTACCAAGTAGCCATTCACTTTAGGGAGGAGATTTTGTCAGGCCAGAGCATCAAATCCAGAAACCAGGAGATCCACCTGACAGGAGACAGACGGGACGGCACCCAGCAGGAAGCCAGGCGCGCGCCGCCCTGGCATTGCCGCGGAAACGTGGCATGGGCCGCGTTTCCGTGGCCGTACGGGCGCGCGTGCGCCCGGGATTTGGGCCAGGGGTCGCCCCCTGGCCCCCTTTCCCTTGGTGCCTATAAATACCCCGCAGGGGTCTTCAGTTTGGAGATATCCAGCGCTTTAGCAAGTTGTTGTAATCTTGTTTTTAGGATTGTAGTTGTTTTAATTTCCTTCTTCTAGTTTTAGTTTTAGCCTTTAGAGTGAAAGAGAGAGAGAGAGTGTGTACAAGTTGTATTTGAAGGTGACAAGCTAATACAAGTAACTACTTCTCTTTCTTCTTTCCATTTACTTGTGTTTTTCATTTGATTCTACATTCTTATTTTAGTGTAACTCCTTCTCTTTACCTCTTCTCTTTTGTTGTTTCTTTTCTTAAGCATGTCTAACTAACTCTCCCATTGCATGGCTAACTAACTACTAACCCACTAATCTCTAACAACTTGATTAATAACCCAAATGAGTCAATAGTGTCAAACAAGTTTTGTGCAAACGAGAGCTATGACATCTTAAGACGATGGTTCTAACTCTAACTTACCTACAAGTATTTACTATCTTATATTTCATGCTTAATGGGTTTTTGATGATCTATGGGTTGTGTGCATTACTTGTTGTTGTAAGTTAGAGATTTTTCTTTTAACTTTGCCAATACCATTGTGCACTTGTGTCTCCCCTTATTCTCGCCTTCTATTGGATCTTGATAAGGGAACGCCCAAGTTTTTGTCATGTTAAGCTAAGTTATAGGAAGAACTTTCACTCGATTTCCACGTGAATAGTTCCTATGCATAAGGGTTAAGCTTGCCTATGATCCATCGTGAGGCTACATCTTCAAGAAGTTAGGGATTAGAGGAAGCACTTAGTAGAAAGTTAGCCATGTATTTTTATCATTAAGAAAATCCAACTTTACAAACCACCAAACCGTTTTCAAACAATTCTTGAAACCAACTTGTTTTCATTTTTCAATTCTTTATTTAAAACAAAGAACTTTCTCTTTTCATGAACAAAGAAGCCGCATCAAGCTTCCATCGCTCTCCCTCCTTGTGGATACGACCCGTATAACCACTTCGCTACTACGGAAGAATCGTAAAAGTAGTAACATCGACCCACACTCTTTTTACTTATTCTTGTGCTTGCTTTTTGCCAATCAAATTTTGGCGCCGTTGCCGAGAAGGGAACGGCTTTATTGTTGAATACTAAAGATTTTTCTTTGTTCTTGTGTGTAGGAGAAGTACCAAAGAGCTTACTATCACAGAAAGCGAAAGTGGTGGCCAAGGACATTGCACGAGGATTCATTTGCCTTCGGAAAAATTCGTGTAAAAGCGAGTTTTTCCGATTGAAGTACTAACAAACTCGTTTGCAGGGTTGCTGAAAGCCGCTAAAATTGATTTCTAAATTTTTTAGTTTCATTGAATGCTTCACCTTATACATGTGTAATAAACTCAACAGAAATCCACTTATTGCTTAACTGAAATTTGGATTAGACTTTTGCATTTAGGGCACGTGTCTATTTAAATTCATTTCAATTTCTGTTGAAAAGTGCTGGAGAAAAGGTACGCGTGCATTCATATAGAATAGGACCAACATTTTGGAGTGATTTATCGCTTTGAGTGTTACCTTGTTGTGAATAAACTGTACACTTGCACAATTGACATTAAGGGCAAAATCTCAAATAAACAAGATAAGGTGGGGATTTCATCACCCTTCCTTAGCCCAAAAATCATCTCTAAGTTCACTTATATAACCCAAGCCTTAACTAAAAACTGATAGACGTTGGCCCTAGGGACATCTCGGACTCACTAAGGGATTAACCGAGGTTTAAAATTGCAAGCACTATACTCCTGCAAAATCGGTGTCTAAGGAAAGTGGATTGAGAGGAAAGCCTCGAAAGCTCCGTGATTTGGCGTAATTAAGGCCCGTGGCTCACGCCCGGATACCTCCCACTGAGTTTTGCCCTTTCCTGGCCGATTAGCTTGTAGTCAAGTTCCTGCAACAACCTTCCCCGGAGAATCGACCAGTTAGGAGTCGTCTAGGTCCAGGTACCTTAGACTAAGGCTTTGTGGTTGTTTTTCTTTCTTTTGTTTGTTATTTTATTCTTTTTGATTGTTTGTTGTCTTTACGTTGTTTGTGGTGCGCTGCATGCAAGAGTGGGTGAGAGATCCTGTATCTTCCAGATTAACCAGAAACACTTCTCTACCCTTGCATCCAGAACCGGTGATGGCGTCACTTCAGGACAGGTTCTACTCGATCAGAACCTCATTACCATCTTGTATAAAACTACCTGAGGCAAATGGAAATAATTTTGAATTAAAGCCTCAATTCATCAACACTCTCCCAAAGTTTCATGGTTTAGAATCGGAGGACGCATACTTCTTTGTTAGGGAATTTGAAGAAGTGTGCCTCATGATGCGTATACCCCAGCTAGGAGAAGATGCCGTTAGATTACGTTTCATTCCCTTTTCCCTAAATGACCTAGCGAAGAAATGGTTATACAGTTTAGCGGTAGATTCTGTCACGACATGGGATGATTTCGTCAAGGCCTTCTTGAAAAAATTCGACCCAATTCACAAAACTGCCCTCATTAGAAAGAATATCATGCAATTCAGGTAAGAACCGAGCGAGCCATTTTGGAGATACTTTGACCTATACAAAGATTTCCTAGCTCAGTGCCCTCATCATGGTGTGGAGAAATGGCGTCAGTGCCAGATTCTCTACGATGACTTAGATTATCAAATGAAAACCCTTTTAGAAATTATGTCTCAGGGAGGGTTCTTGCAAAAGGATGAGAATCAGGGTTAGGACTTATTTGAGGATTTAGCTGAGAAAACCCTGCAATGGGAGCCAGCCTCAAAAAAACTAAGGAATTCACAATCTATAGCTTCAAAAGGAGGGCTCCTATATCTAGAATCATCCATAACTGCAGAAGCTAAGATTGCAACCCTAATGAGGAGAATAGAGGCTCTAGAGACAAAAGAGCCAGCCAATGTCAACCAAATCAACCCACCACCAATTCACAATCCGGGTTGTTCATACTGTCAGGCACCAACTATGTCTTTGAAGAGTGCCCCATTTTCCATACCCACTAAGTGCCACCGGAACACCTGAACGTGGCCTACTCACGGCCGCCGCCTAATCCCTACTCGTAAACATACAATCCAGGTTGAAGGAATCACCTAAATTTCTCCTGGGCCCAGAACAATCCTCCTAGGCCTAATTTCTCCAACAATTTTCACCATCCCAGTCCTCCACCAAATTTCTCCTGTCAAGCTCCATCATCCTCCTCTCTAAGTTCACCACTGGAAAAGAAATTTAGTAATTTGGAGGAGAGCATGAAAACTTTTATGAAGTCCAAAACCGCTTTTATGCAAAATCAGGGACAAACGCTGAACAACCATTCACAGGCTATATCAAGATTGGAAATGCAGATGAGCCAATTAGCTAGCTTCCTAAGTGAAAGACCAAAGGGTACTTTACCTAGTCAGCAACTAGTTAAACCAAAAAACTCCAATCAAGCATATGAAATTCAGGATCCGTCGATCAACCAGTGCAATGCTGTTCATACACTTCAATCTGGAAAGAAGGTAGACAATCAGGTCTACCAACAGAAAAATCCTGTCCATACTGATCCTACTCCAGCCTCCACCTCTACTAGTTCCTCCCAATCTGCTCCTCAAACATCTGACGAGGACAAAGCTGCTAAATAAGTTCATAAGCCTGTAGCACCCTTTCCCAATAGGCTTAGGAACAATAGTAAGAATATTCACATGGAAAAGATGCTTGAGATGTTTAACCAGGTCAAACTGAATGTGTCTCTTCTTGACGCTATCCAACAAGTCCCAGCTTATACCAAATTTCTTAAGGATATGTGTATGAAGAAGAGAAAGACAAATGTGCCCAAGAAAGTGTTCTTGGCAACCAATATAAGCGAAATTATGTATGGTCCCATTCCAGTGAAATACAAGGATCCCGGATGTCCCACAATTTCCTGCACCATAGGACAAATAGAAATTAGCCGAGCACTCCTTGACCTCGGAGCAAGTTAAAACTTGCTACCTCTCTCAGTATACCAGCAACTTGGGTTGGGCGAGCTAAGCCCAACTCGAGTCACCATTCAGCTAGCTGACCGATCTGTGAAAATCCAGAAGGAAAAAATCACAGATGTCCTTATCCGCGTCGGGGATTTCATCTACCCTGTTGACATCATTGTGCTTGAGACCCAACCTGTGTCCAATCTAAGGTCTCAAACTCCAGTCATCTTAGGGCGCCCATTCCTTACTTCAACCAATGCCATAATCAACTGTCGGAACGGGTCCATGCGATTGACTTTTGGAGACATGACGAAGGAAGTCAATGTCTTCAATCTTGGAAGCCAACCCAGGGATATCAATGACCAGACTTTTGAGGTCAATTCCATTGAAAATCTGACCAGTGAGCATGAGAAAAGCATGGAGATAGAATAGAAGTAGAGTTTGATCTGGAGGCTGAGGATTTTAATCTAGAGCAGATCGTAGATTCAACAGTGGATTGGGCGTCAAACCCAAGTGTACCTCATCATAGGATTGAAAGTCCAGAGATTACCTCCAATGAAGCAACACCTTCCCTAGAGCTAAAAGCCTTACCTGCACATCTCAAGTACGCCTACCTGGGCGGAAAGGACACCTTGCCAGTCATTATAGCATCCCACCTGACTGAGCAACAAGAGGACAACTTAATGTCTATCCTGAGACATAGGGAAGCCATTGGATGGACGATGAAGGACATCAAAGGGATAAGTCCAGCCATAGTGTAACATAGAATCCATTTAACCGATGAAGCAACCCCCAGGAGGGACCCACAACGCAGGCTAACCCACTCATGCAAGAGGAAGTTAAAGAGAAAATTTGAAACTACTAGACAATGGGATCATGTATCCCATTTCTAATAGCCAATGGGTTAGCCTTGTTCATGCGGTCCCGAAGAAAGCTAGCTTTACGGTGGTTGAAAATGAGGACAAAGTGTTGGTACAAACAAGGCTTCCTATCAAGGTTCGTGTTTGTATCGACTATAGAGAGTTGAATGTAGCCACCCGTAAAGATCACTCCCCGCTACCCTTCATCGACCAAATGCTTGAACGCTTGGCTGGACATGAGTACTATTGCTTCCTAGATGGGTACTCGGGATACAATCAAATCCCCATTGCTGCAAAAGACCAGGAAAAGACCACGTTCACTTGCCCGTTCGGAACCTTTGCTTACTGACGCATGCCCTTTGGACTGTGCAATGCTCCCGCAACATTACAACGGTACATGCTTAGTCTTTTCTCTGACATGGTAGAACGTTTCCTTGAGATTTTTATGGATGATTTCTCCATCTACGGAGATTCATTTGATCAGTGTCTGAAAAACCTAGAGGGAGGGTGAATAGGTGATAATGCTAATCAATGCACAATTTAAAAATATGATGCAACAATCGCCCAAAACAAAACTAAGAGCCGAATGCCCCGTGAAGGGTTCTGAACTCCTTCCTCCTGATTCCTCGTAAAATGAGTTGGAGGTGCGCAATGTAACCTTGTTGTATGGGACAAAGATTGACAACAAGTGAATATAGCAATGACAATCAAAAGCAAGTAGTAATAGCAATGAAAGTAGAGCAAGAACAAGGAAAGTAAACCAAACGCAAACACCAAGAATTGTTATCGAGGTTCGAGCACCCAGCTCTACTTCCCCGCCTTCCCCAGAAGGATTTCAACCACTTCCACTATCACAAAGATGTCACAAATACACCGGAGTACCCAACTCCACAATCTAAGGTACAAGTTCTCTCTTGGTAGTCAAAAGAACACAAATTTTTTCTTTCAAAATTCTCTTCCCTTACAAAGGTCCTTAGAGAACAATGAGTAGGAATGAAGCTCTTGTGTGCAAAGAGAAAAGAAAATGAAATCAGAGAATTCTTGAAAACACTTCAGAAAATGAGAGAGAATTTCAGCACAAAAATCAAGAAACCAAGCTCTTTTGAATGCCTTAAACTTTTGGATTTTTCTTTTAATAATAGGTAATCCAATCTCTCCCCAAACACCCCTATTTATAGGAGAGGGCTAGGGTTAGAAGATAAAACATATTTAAGGCTAATCAGAAAGTATTAAAACCAAAACATGTCATTTAAACACACTTAAGTGAGAAAAGAACAAAAATTAAACCTGCTCAGAAACTAGCCGTTACTGTTCAAACGGCTAGTTCGGTCGACCGGCCCGGTCGACCGCTAGTACAAAAAAAATAGCCGTTGCAGGCTACGGTCGACCGGCCCGGTCGACCCAAACAAACAGAGAGCAAAGTGTTACAGTCAGGCAGGTCTCGGTCGACCGTCACGGTCGACCGTGAAACGTGCACACTGATACGTGCATTTGCCAGAACCTCGGTCGACTCGGGCGGTCGACCGGCAAAGCCTGACATAGGCACGGTCGACTCGGGCGGTCGACCGGCTCAGGCCAAAAATCAAGTTTTAAACAGAATTTTGAGGAGATGAATATTTTTATCAAAAGATGTTTTAAATAGGAATAAGTATAAAACATAAATATGGATTTACAGGCAGAGGATTTTGTATCAAAATATTTTTGTATAATTTATATGAAATAAACTTAGAAATAAGATGTGCGCAAAAACGTGTGTGATGGAGCTTCAAACCTATTCACTATTCTTTAACAAAACTCTAAACTAAAAACAATCTAATAAATTATCTTGAGCAATCTTGAAGTCTTGAGCCATGCAATGCCTTGCTAGAGCCTTCTCTTCTATGTTCCTTCCTTGATGTGCAAAAAGCCTTCTTTACTTCATGAACCTAGAATTTCTTGCAATAGCTAAGCAATGGCCTCCAAATATGGTACAAACCTGAAACTTATCTTAACAAACTAATTAGTACCATATAGCTCCTATTTGGTTTGTTATCATCAAAACTCTAAACAAATTGAGAGTGTAACCTTATGGGCCAACAATCTCCCCCTTTTTGATGATGACAAAACAAATAGGCTATAATCAAAAATATAGGGGAGGAGAAAGCTCCCCCTCAAATTATGCTATATTAACAAGGAAAACAATGTAATTTGTAATTTGCAAGTAAACTTCATGAGACCAAAAACCACGAAAATATAAAATACTTGCAAAAACACTTAAACTTCATGAAAACACATCAAAAACTAAAAACATGTATAAACTCATATGGAACCAAAACCATATGAACTCATATTTCTATCATAAAAACTCATTCTCCCCCTTTTTGTCATACATCAAAAAGGGTTATGAAAACATTTTTATTCAATAACACAAACATTAAGTTCACCACAAATGAAGGAAAATCTAGCAAAATCAAGTGGTTTAGTGAAAATATCGGCTTGTTGCAAATTCGTAGAAACATAATCAATAACTATATCTCCTTTCTCAAAATAATCTCTAAGAAAGTGATATCTAATCTCAATGTGCTTGGTCTTACTATGTTGATTGCATTCTTTGTCATATGTATAGTACTAGTATTATCACAAAATATTTTATATGGTTATAATGCAAATCATAATCAAGAAGAGTATGTTTCATCCAAAGGACTTGTGCACAACAAGCCCCCCGGCAACATACTCCGCCTCGGCGGTTGAGAGAGCTACGGAATTTTGTTTCCTAGAGGACCATGAAACAAGACAATTACCAAGAAATTGACATGTCCCACTAGTACTCTTTCTATCTACTCTACAACCCGCATAGTCGGCATCCGAATAACTCGTCATTGAGAAATCTCCGGTTTTCGGATACCATAGACCCATTCCAATCGTTCCCTTAATATAACGAATAATGCGTTTTACCGCAATAAGATGAGACTCTTTGGGATACGATTGAAATCTAGCACAAAGACACACACTATACATGATATCCGGCCTACTTGCCGTCAAATACAAAAGACTACCTATCATGCTTCTATATAATTTAATATCAACATTTTTACCTTGGTCATCCTTATCAAGCTTGGTGGTAGTTGCCATGGGAGTGTTGCAAACCTTTGAGTCTTCAAGTCCAAACCTCTTTATGAGTTCCTTGCGTATTTGGCTTGACATATGAAGTTTCCATCTTGCAATTGCTTGATTTGGAGTCCAAGAAAGAAATTAAGCTCACCCATTGAAGACATTTCAAACTCACATTGCATAACCTTTTCAAATTCCTTGCATAAAAACTCATTAGTAGAACCAAAAATTATATCATCAACATAAATTTGCACAATTAAAATGTCATTATCAACATGCTTAGTGAATAGTGTTGTATCTACTTTGCCTTTAATAAAATCATTTGAAATGAGAAAACTAGAAAGCCTTTCATACCAAGCTCTTGGAGCTTGTTTCAATCCATACAAAGCTTTATCAAGTTTAAAAACAAAATCGGGATGAACATGATCAACAAAACCGGGATGTTGAGCAACAAAAACTTCTTCATTTATAAAACCATTCAAAAATGCACTTTTCACATCCATTTGAAAAAGTTTAAAATTTTTGAAAGATGCAAAATCTAGTGTCATCCGTATGACTTCAAGCCGTGCTACGGGTGCAAAGGTCTCCTCAAAGTCAATTCCCTCAACTTGAGTGTAACCTTGGGCCACTAACCTAGCCTTATTCCTAATCACATTTCCGGACTCATCCATCTTGTTTCTAAAGATCCACTTAGTACCATTATTGGTCTATCGTGGGGTCTAGGAACAAGGTGCCAAACTTGGTTGCGCTCAAATTGATTGAGTTCCTCTTGCATGGCTAGCAACCAATATGAGTCTGCCTCGGCTTCGAGGATGCTTTTAGGTTCAAAATAAGAAATGAAAGCAAAGTTACCACATAGGTCATGGACTTTGGAGCGAGTTGTTACCCCTTTAGATGCATCACCTAAGATGAGCTCCTTGGGATGATTTGTAGCGTATCTCCAAGCTTTAGGAAGCGGTTGAGAGCTTTCCTCTTTATCCTCTTGAACATCACCAATTGATTCTAGCTTTTCTTCTTGAGCGGGTGAGTCCTTCAAGGATAGTCTCTCCATGTCTTCACCTAATGGGTCAATCTCTACAACATTCTCAACAACCACATTAGATTCTTCAAATTTAACATGCATGGATTCTTCAATGGTAAGTGAAGATCTATTGAATACTCTATAAGCTTTACTAGTTGTAGAATATCCAATAAAGATTGCTTCATAAGCCTTAGCATCAAATTTACCCAAGTTATCTTTAGTGTTCAAAACAAAACACTTGCATCCAAAAACTTTGAAATATGCAACATTAGGTTTTTTAGAATGATACATTTCAAAAGATGTTTTGGAAGAATTTTTACATAAATAAATATGATTTGATATATAGCATGCGGTGTTTACGGCCTCGGCCCATAGATATTGAGGGAGGTCATACTCACTTATCATTGTCCTAGCCATCTCTTGAAGTATTCTATTTTTCCTTTCTACAACTCCATTTTGTTGTGGAGTTCTAGGACAAGACATTTCATGCTTAATTCCCTTTTCATCACAATAAGTCATGAAGAGTTGGTTAACAAACTCACCACCTCTATCACTCCTTATTTTCAAAATCGAAAAACCTTTTTCTTTGTCAACTCTTTTTCGAAAAATCTTAAAATGAGAAAAAGTTTGATCTTTGTGTTCCAAGAAGAAAACCCAAGTAAATCGGGAAAAATCATCAACTAAAATAAATGCAAATCTACTACCATTTAAGCTCTTAGTTTTAGTAGGTCCAAAAAGATCCATATGAATTAATTCTAAAGGCCTAGTTGACATGATATCCTTGATTGGTTTGAAGGAAGACTTGGTTTGTTTCCCAAGTTGGCACGCACCACAAATGCGGTCTTTCTCAAACTTCAAGCAAGGAATACCCTTCACCAATTCCTTTGAATTAATCCTAGAAAGATGGTCAAAAGATGCATGTCCTAATCTTCTATGCCAAGCCAAGAATTTTCATCAAAAGCATTCAAGCATTTAGTAGAACATTCCACATTAAGCATGGCAATGATATAAACATTATCATCACGAAAACCGGTGGGAATACAATAATTGATTTTAACATCAAAAATCTTGCAAGAAGAATCATCAAAAATAACTTTAAGTCCACGATCACAAAATTGGCTAATGCTAAGCAAATTATGTTTCAAACCATCAACAAGTACAACATTTTCTATAGTAGGAGATGAACCAATTTGAATGTTACCTATACCAATGATAGTGCCTTTGGAGTCATCCCCGAAGGTGACAGAGCCACCTTCCATGTACCTTGATAGGGTTGTAAAGTTATTGATGTCCCATGTCATGTGTCTTGAACAACCACTATCAATGTACCACCGCTCCCTACGTCTTGGAGCCTTGGTGTGTACCTACATCAAATAATTTAGGACTTGATTTTGGTACCCACATTTTCTTGGGTCCTAAAGGGTTAGTTTCATTAACCCAAACAAGATTATTTGATCTATTAACTTGGTCATAACAAAATTTAGCTAAAAGCCCATTCTTATCACAATATGTGCATCTATACACTCTACCATATTTAAAAGCATAGTGAGTGTGTGATTTGTGAGCATGGGAATTGTGAGCATGAAAAGATTTAGCATGAGAAGTGTTATGTGTAGTGTGAGCATGAGTAGACTTAACATGTGAATCTTTAGCATGAGAGGTGTGCTTTTTAAAAAAATTTCTTCAAGTTTCTTAGTGTTAAAAGCACAATCTTTCAAAACTTTTTCAAAATCAACCATTTTAGTTTTTAAAGAAGAAATTTCTTTTTCATCAATCTTAAGAAATTTAGCTTTACATGCAACTTTGTAAGCACTAAATTCATTTTGGGTAGAAATGAGGTTTGAAGAAATTTCATCTTTTTCTCTAGTAATTATAGCAAGTTGATTCTTAAGAAAAGCAACTTCTTTTTCTAATTTAGAGCATTCAATCTTTTTATTATCATAGGTTTCGGAGAGTTCAACAAAAGCATGAACAAGAACTTCCTTACTTAATTCATCATCTTCATCATCAAGAGGTTGAGGGGTTACCTTTGGTGTGTTTGCCATGAAACACATATTTGCTATATCCGCCTCTTCCTCGGACTCGCTTTTCGAATCCCAAGTTGCCTTGTACGCCTTCTTTTCTTCCGATTTCTTTGGCTTGAAGGAGGAGGTCATCTTCTTCTTGAACTCCGGGCAATCCGCCATGATGTGTCCGGGCTTTCGGCAATTGTAGCATATAATTCTTCTCTCCTCTTTGCCTTCGAATTTTCTTCGGAAGTTGAGCTTGTTCCTCCGGTACATCCTTTTCACATTTCGCACAAGGAGGGAGAGCTCCTCATCTTCTTCTTCATCTTCTTCATCGTCCTCAAGAGTGGATGAAGACTTGAAGGCTATGGACTTCTTCTTTAGTGGAGCGCCCTCTTCTCTTGCTTTCTTTCCATCTCATGGGTCTTTAAGTTCCCAATGAGACTAATTAGGTCCATCTCATCCTTGTCGTTCAATTCTTTCAAGGTGGTGGCCTTGATCTCCCATGATGTAGGAAGAGCCCGAATCACTTTTCGCACCTTTTGGTCATTGGAGATGTCATCACCTAAAGAAGAAAGAGCATTGGTGATTTTAATAAATCGAGTAATCATACAATCAATAGATTCTTCATCAAGCATTTTAAAAGATTCATATTGGGACCTCAAGAGATCTATCTTAGCTCTCTTGACTTGTGAAGTCCCTTCGTGCGTGACTAACAAGTGTTGCCAAATCTCATAGGCGGATTGGCAATGAATTACCCGTGTAAGGTCATCCTCATTCAAGGTGGTTAATAGGGAGTTTTGGGCCTTGGAGTTAGCCTCATATTCTCTAAAGGTAAAGTCGGTCCATGTGCTCTCATCACTATCGGGTGCTACATAGGGTTTGGTCAAGGATTTAGCTACTAAGCTACCTAAAGATTGCAAAAAGATAGTCATCCTAACCTTCCAAATAGGGAAATTAAGTCCATCAAATTTAGGAGGGGTTTTGATGTTATCGGCCATGTTTACTAGTGATGACAAATGGAATGCAAATGTTGATTAGCAAATTTTAAGGATCTCTCTATGGATGTTAAGCCAAAACCTAGAGTCCAAGCTCTGATACCAATTGAAAAACACCTAGAGGGGGGGTGAATAGGTGATAATGCTAATCAATGCACAATTTAAAAAAATGATGCAACAATCGCCCAAAACAAGAATAAGAGCCGAATGCCCCATGAAGGGTTCTGAACTCCTTCCTCCTGATTCCTCGTAAAATGAGTTGGAGGTGCGCAATGCAACCTTGTTGTATGGGACAAAGATTGACAACAAGTGAATATAGCAATGACAATCAAAAGCAAGTAGTAATAGCAATGAAAGTAGAGCAAGAATAAGAAAAAGTAAACCAAACGCAAACACCAAGAATTGTTATCGAGGTTCGAGCACCCAGCTCTACTTCCCCGCCTTCCCCAGAAGGATTCTAACCACTTCCACTATCACAAAGATGTCACAAATACACCGGAGTACCCAACTCCACAATCTCAAGTACAAGTTCTCTCTTGGTAGTCAAAAGACCACAAACTTTTTCTTTCAAAATTCTCTTCCCTTACAAAGGTCCTTAGAGAACAATGATTAGGAATGAAGCTCTTGTGTGCAAAGAGAAAAGAAAATGAAATCAGAGAATTCTTGAAAACACTTCAGAAAATGAGAGAGATTTTCAGCACAAAAACCAAGAAACCAAGCTCTTTTGAATGCCTTAAACTTTTGGATTTTTCTTTTAATAATAGGTAATCCAATCTCTCCCCAAACACCCCTATTTATAGGAGAGGGCTAGGGTTAGAAGATAAAACATATTTAAGGCTAATCAGGAAGTATTAAAATCAAAACATGTCATTTAAACACACTTAAGTGAGAAAAGGACAGAAATTAAACCTGCTCAGAAACTAGCCGTTACTGTTCAAACGGCTAGTCCGGTCGACCGGCCCGGTCGACCGCTAGTACAAAAAAATAGCCGTTGCAGGCTACGGTCGACCGACCCGGTCGACCCAAACAAACAGAGAGCAAAGTGTTACGGTCAGGCAGGTCTCGGTCGACCGTCACAGTCGACCGTGAAACGTGCACACTGATATGTGCATTTGCCAGAACCTCGGTCGACTCGGGCGGTCGACCGACGAAGCCTGACATAGGCACGGTCGACTCGGGTGGTCGACCGGCTCAGGCCAAAAATCAAGTTTTAAACAGAATTTTGAGGAGATGATATTTTTATCAAAAGATGTTTTAAATAGCAATAAGTATAAAACATAAATATGGATTTACAGGCAGAGGATTTTGTATCAAAATATTTTTGTATAATTTATATGAAATAAACTTAGAAATAAGATGTGCGCAAAAACGTGTGTGATGGAGCTTCAAACCTATTCACTATTCTTTAACAAAACTCTAAACTAAAAACAATCTAATAAATTATCTTGAGCAATCTTGAAGTCTTGAGCCATGCAATGCCTTGCTAGAGCCTTCTCTTCTATGTTCCTTCCTTGATGTGCAAAAAGCCTTCTTTACTTCATGAACCTAGAATTTCTTACAATAGCTAAGCAATGGCCTCCAAATATGGTACAAACCTGAAACTTATCTTAACAAACTAATTAGTACCATATAGCTCCTATTTGGTTTGTTATCATCAAAACTCTAAACAAATGGAGAGTGTAACCTTATGGGCCAACAGTGTCTTCATCACCTAGAGTTAGTTCTGCAGAGATGCAAGGAGAAGAATCTAACTCTAAATTGGGAGAAATGTCACTTCATGGTGAGACAGGGGATTGTCTTAGGTCATAAGATTTCTAGGAGAGGCATTGAAGTGGACAAGGCTAAAGTAGAAGTGATTGCTAAGCTTCCACCACCCAAAAGCATCAAGGATATTAGATCCTTTCTAGGGCATGCTGGGTTCTACCGACGGTTCATTAAGGATTTTAGCAAAATTGCTAGGCTCTTAACCAACCTGCTCGCTAAGGACGTGCCCTTTGATTTAACGAGGAATGTTTCAAGTCATGGGGGAAGCTTAAGAAAGAACTTATTTCAGCGCATATTATTTCTACTCCTAATTGGGCCCAACTGTTCGAAATCATGTACGATGCCTCTGATTTTGCTATTGGCGCTGTTCTAGGACAGCGCATCGACAATAGGCAGCATGTGATTTATTACTTGAGTAGGACCTTGAATGACGCCCCACAAAATTATACAATGACTGAGAAGGAATTCTTGACAGTTGTCTTTGCGTTAGAGAAGTTCCAGCCCTACTTGCTAGGCTCGAAGACGGTGATTTTTACGGATCATTCGGTACTGAAATACCTCATGACCAAGAAGGAAGCAAAAGCTCGATTGATTCAGTGGATTCTTTTACTTTAAGAATTTGACCTGAAAATTCGGGATAAACGAGGTATAGAAAATGTGATTGCAGATCATTTGTCACGAATTCCTAGCGCACCGATCATACAAGCTCCGATCAACGAGGATTTCCAGACGAGCACATCCTGGCCATTCTTAAGGAACCCTGGTATGCGGACATTGTTAATTACCTGGACACTGGACAATTATCTGCTGACTGGACAAAGCAAGACCAATATCGCTTCTTTGCCAAGTACGGTACTTCTTCTGGGAAGAGCCGTATCTTTTTAAGTATTGTCCCGACCAGATTATTCGACGATGCATATCAGAGGAGGAACAGAGAAGTGTGCTCAGCTTTTGCCATGACCTTGCATGCGGAGGACACTTCGGTCCCCGCAAGACTGCAGAGAAGGTTCTACAAAGTGGTTTTACTTGCCCACTTTGTTCAAAGACTCATACCATTTTTGCAAGTCATGAGCAAATTGTCAGAAGATTGGAAAAATTTCAAGAAGAGACATGATGCCCCTGAACCCGATCCTGGAAGTTGAAATTTTTGATGTTTGGGGTATCAACTTCATGGGACCATTCCCTAATTCCTTCGGCAACCAGTTCATTTTGGTTGCTGTCGATTACGTCTCTAAATGGGTAGAAGCTGTGCCAACAAAGACAATGACAACAAAGTGGTTGTCAAATTTCTTAAAGAGAACATCTTCTCCCGATTTGGCACCCCCAGAGCGATAATTAGTGATAATGGATCGCATTTCTGCAATAGATTTTTGAAGCTCTGGTGCGGAAATATTCAATCAATCACAAGTTATCTACTCCGTATCACCCCCAGACGATGATGGCAGGTCGAAGTCACCAATCGACAAATCAAGCTCATTTTAGAAAAGACTGTCGGACAAAACCGAAAGGATTGGTCGGTCAAACTTAACGATGCATTGTGGGCTTACCGCACTGCTTTTAAGACAGTTCTGGGGATGTCCCTTATAGAATCGTATTTGAAAAGCCTGTCATCTACCCGTCGAGTTAGAACACCGTGCCCTAAGGGCCATTAAGCAACTCAATTTTGATCTGAGTAAGGCCGGTGAGCTAAGGAGACTGTAGATCTCAGAAATAGAGGAGATACGGAATGAAGCCTGTGAGAATGCTCGAATCATGAAAAGCATGACTAAACTTTCCATGACCAGATTATAACCTGAAAAAACTTTGCCCCAGGAGACAAGGTTCTGCTATACAACTCGAGGCTTCATATTTTCGCGGGGAAGATGAAAACTCATTGGTCTGGACTGTTCATTTTGAGTACCGTTTTCCACACGGTGCTGTGCTTATTGTAGACCCTAAGACCAACACGGAATTCAAGTGAACGGGTAAAGACTGAAGCCTTCTTGACCACTGAGCCTATGACTCCGGATGATATAGTGTGCTGACTCTTTTTGCCCCGTCATACACCTAACCACAACCACTAAAATAAAAAATAAAAATAAATAAAAAATAAACATTATTTGTTTATATGCTTACCCCTTCTGCATTTTTTTTGACATTTCTTTAGCCTATTCGCACTTGTCTGGCCCGAATCAACGAAGACGGTGACATCATTTCTTCACCCTATTTATTGCATTCGCATTTACATATACATTCATTGAGGACAATGCATTAGATAGGTGTGGGGGGTGCTAACACTTTTTTCTTTTTTCTTTTATTCTTTTTCATTTTACCAAAAAAAAATCTCCAGATTGAAAAAAATTTCATACTCTTTATAAAAATACCAAAAAGTTGTAGGAATTAAGGGAACCTTATTAATGAATCATTATTTTTGCCTAAATATACAAGAAAGATTGGTTTGACTAAGAAATGGGAGGGATAAGAAAAATAACTCATACTTTTTATTTAGCCTTAGTAGAATATGCATAAACCACATACACATGCTTGGGATTTAGAGACACAACTCTGAAAAAAAAGACGCTGGATAATTGTGCCTCAAGAAGCATGATTACTCACGCCAAAAAATAATCAATATATAATATATAAGTAAATCTTGATTTCGTGGCCTACTCTACTTGCATATTTGACCTGAGGGGTATTTTTTCACCTGGTGTCCTAAAACCATCTGGTTTGGGAGTCATCGATTTGATATATGTTACATGAGTAAAGTAGAAAGCCTAATGAAATCAAGAATAATAAATAAATATTAATAAAATTAAATGATATTCAAAGTTGAGTTGAAAAATCCCAAGCACATCACACTTACACATTATGCATATCTATCTAAAGCAAAATAACAAAATGAGTTAGAAGAATAAGATCCTTTCTAAATTTAAAGAAAAACCCTAATTTCTTCTTTTATGAAGGCTAAAGTATAGGAGGACTTATGAGAGTTGAACCTAATTCTTACATCATTCGGTCATTTTTACTTAGATGATTGAAAGTTCTTTTTCTTGAAAGAGGTTTGCTAACAACTAATATTATTTTTCACTTACTGAATTTTGTGGGTGCAATCCGCTGAAAACCTCAGGAGACACAACACTCCTCCTCTAGGGGAAACCTAGAGGTTTAAAGGCTTGTTGCACATGCTCAGTGCAGTCGCGTCACTTGCGAAAGTGGTGTAATAATTTTCTTATTTTTGTTTTGCTCGGGACAAGCAAAAAGATAAGCATGGGGGTGTGATTAGTCTCTAATTTTGCATAATTTTTATCACATTCTCATATTTATTTGATGTAAAATTCTGCTAATAAAGCTTTGCTTGCTTAATCCTAGGTCTATGGAGTGCAAATAAAGAAGAAGACCCTAAATCACCATTTAAAGGGTGATTAAAGGCCTACCAAGTAGCCATTGACTTTAGGGAGGAGATTTTATCAGGCCAGAGCATTAAATCCAGAAACCAGGAGCTCCACCTGACAGGAGACAGACGAGACGACACCAGCAGGAAGCCAGGCGCGCGCCGCCCAGGCATTGCCGCAAAAACGCGGCCTGGGCCGCGTTTCTGCGGCCGTACGGGCACTCTCGCGCCCGGGTTTTGGGCCAGGGGTTGCCCCTGACCCCTTTTCCCCTGGTGCCTATAAATACCCCCCCAGGGGTCTTCAGTTTGGAGATATCCAGAGCTTTAGTAAGTTGTTGTAATCTTGTTTTTAGGATTGTAGTTTTTTAGTTTCCTTCTTCTTCTAGTTTTAGTTTTAGCTATTAGAGTGAAAGAGAGAGAGTGCGTACAAGTTGTATTTGAAGGTGACAAGCTAATACAAGTAACTACTTCTCTTTCTTCTTTCCATTTACTTGTGTTTTTCATTTGATTCTACATTCTTGTTTTAGTGTAACTCCTTCTCTTTACCTCTTCTCTTTTGTTGTTTCTTTTTTTTAAGCATGTCTAACTAACTCTCCCATTGCATGGCTAACTAACTACTAACCCACTAATGTCTAACAACTTGATTAATAACCCAAATGAGTCAATAGTGTCAAACAAGCCTTATGCAAACGAGAGTTATGACATCTTAAGACGAGGGTTCTAACTCTAACTTACCTACAAGTATTTACTATCTTATATTTCATGCTTAATGGGCTTTTGATGATCTATGGGTTGTGTGTGTTACTTGTTGTTGTAAGCTAGAGATTTTTCTTTTAACTTTGCCAATACCATTAGTGCACTTGTGTCTTCCCTTATTCTCGCCTTCTATTGGATCTTGATAAGGGAATGTCCAAGTTTTTACCGTGTTAAGCTAAGTTATAGGAAGAACTTTCACTCAATTTTCACGTGAATAGTTCCTATGCATAAGGGTTAAGCTTGCCTATGATCCATCGTAAGGCTACATCTTTAAGAAGTTAGGAATTAGTGGGAGCACTTAGTAGAAAGTTAGCCATGCGTTTTTAAATTAAAAAAAAATCCAACTTTACAAACCACCCAATCATTTTCAAATAATTCTTGAAACTAACTTGTTTTCATTTTCCAATTCTTTATTTAAAACAAAGAACTTTCTCTTTTCTTGAGCAAAGAAACCGCATCAAGCTTCCATCGCTCTCCCTCCTTGTAGATACGACCCGTATAGCCACTTCGCTACTGCAGAAGAATCGCAAAAGTAGTAACATCGACCTACACTCTTTTTACTTATTCTTGTGCTTGCTTTTTACCGATCAGAGTGGCGATGGAGAGTGATTCTTATTCTCTGTTGACCGGTAGACTGTCTAACTTCACTTCAGGATGCTCTCCAAGACTAATCAGAGAGAAACTCTGTATTTAACACGTGAAGTGTTTAAAGTTCACTGATTACTCCTTTTCTCCAAAAGTCCTCTCTTTGGATTAAAAAGAGCCTGGATTCAAAGAAGTCCTCTTGATTCCAAAAAAGTCGTCCCCTCCCTTCATAGCAACTTAGGCTATTTAGAATGAGTCATAGGGGTATTGTCGTCCCTAAAATCCCTCCATAATGGGAATTAACTCTCCCATTACACGAGGAGTTAATTGACCCATTATGGGGGTCTGTTACAACAGAGACGCGGGTCTCGCGCTGGGTGCGGGCCTCATGTTGCCTGTTGTAGACGCTGGCGTCTCAGAACGCGGAGTTGCTCAGGCTCATGTTTGAAGTGAGATGCAGGGTTTCTCAGGTCCGCGTCTAAGTAGAGCGCCAAGCTGCTCAGACCCACGCTTGAAGTGAGACACAGGGTTTCTCAGACCTGCATCTGAAGTGGAGCGTCAAGTTGCTCAGACTCGCGCTTGACATAGAACGCGGAGTTACTCAGACTAGCGATAGTCGGGATACGAAATTACTCAGAGCCATATTGAATGTGGTTTACTCATGCCAGCGTCTGAAGTCTACATGCTTCTCTGGATGCAAGGTCTGTGTTTCAGTTTAAAACGCGACCTTCGCGTTGAAGTGAGCTTCGCGTCAGATGACTTATTCTTGGTATTTTTGGACAGCCTATAGAACCCCCTCCAAAGTTTTTGATACTCCATGGTTGACTCGGATGGATTTAAAATACTTTAGATTTTGGTTGAATTTGGGCTTCCCATAATTGGATTGGCAATCTTTTGAGATGTCCTGAGCTTGATCCTGTCTGGATTGTGATCTTCGTGACTATACTATTGATCTACTTGAAGCTTCCAGGAAAGATCATCACAAGTGTCTTAGAAACTCGGTCTAGCACTTGTCATGAGTTATAGTTTGCTTGTCAGTATATTGTTGAACCGGTGGAGTTGTCGATTGCTCTTGCCAGTGTATTATTGAACTGATTACAGAAGCAGAGACATACTCCTTGCGTGTGTAAGAGAACGCAGCCCTCACAGACGTGGTTGTCACACTGATCAAATGGAGACGCAAACTTCAGTGAAGCTGGAGACGCGGCTCTCAATGCTGAAGAGCCGCAACTTTTGATTGATGTTGAGACGCGGCCCTCAATTGCCATTGATACACGACTCTTGTTGAGACGCGGCTCTTGGAACATGGAGATCACATTAGATGCTTCAAGTCGCGAATGCAGGCGCCACTTGGGACGCTTTTCTGGCACTGATTGAGCTCGAGATACGCGCCGTGTATCTCGGCTGTTGGAAGGCCTATAAAAGACATGGGTCTTTTAATAGTCAATTCACGTTGACTGTTCATCATCTTCAACTAGACTTGCGTCTAAAGCTCTTGTGCTTTCTCAAAATCCATAAGGCTCTGAGTTTTTCCAATTTTTTCAAAGATTTTCACCATGGTATGGCTCCAAAAGCGAGGAATATCGCTTCCTTTTCTAGCGCTGCCACTGCCGAGCCTCAAATGGATGGTGTTCCTTCTCAAGAAGCCCCTATTTCAGGTAAAAAGTCTTCAAATGGTCATCACCATTGAGAACATGAAAAGGCTCTATCCTCTTAACTTCTTTTGAAGTTGATCAGTTAACGCAAATCTTGCTGGTCAACGTTAGATTTGTTATCGCGGTGTTCGCGTTGAAAAGTAGAATGTTGATCTGTCTATCCTGGTGTTTCTTTGCTTTATCAACATGACCTTCGCGTCTGCAAATTGAACGCGGGTCTAGTAGACTCCGCATCTTGAGACTTCTGAATACAGGTCTCGTTTATGAGACTCGCGTTTGAGTCTGCAGACTTAGAAATTTGTTTCTAAGTATGGAGTCTGGACGTGGGCTCTATGTGAGCCTCACGTTTTAGTCATAGGGTGCCAGTCTCGTGTGTTGAGCCTCGCGTTTGAACTCCAATAGTATAGTTTCACTATTTTTTCAGAGTACTGATATTGTGTTCTCCTTTGCAGTGAGGTATGCCTCAAACCCTTTGACAAAGAGGAATCATTTTGGGCATGTTAGCGGTGTAGACTTCAACGTCCTCCTCAGTCTGCGAAAGACCGTATCGGTACAAATGAGGAACGCCAAGCCCGTTTAACCAAGGGTGTTGTCTCTACGTTCTGAGAGCTCATTTGAGACAGGAGATTTGAGTCTAATAACTATCGCTTGTTTAGGAAACCTATTTTTTTTTGGAGATGCCATCAAAGAGGACGAAGAGATTCTGTTTGACGGGAATTACAAGTGGCTCCGTCAAATTGGGGAGCACCGCTTCTTTCTCCTAGACATGGAAATGATGTGCCCATTGTCATATCTACGGTCCATGTTTCTTCCTCAGTACATGGACTGGGATTTGGTCAGAGTGCAATCGCCCATCGCAATCAGGGGAATCTCTAGCCGCGCTACTTTTCCTGTTGGCCATAGTAAGAAGATTCTTGCACTATTTCCAGTCTCGATGAAACATGAATTTTTGACAGGTGAGATTCCTAAGAAAGCTACTATTTTTATCAGCAAATTCATGAAAGTGAAGGGTGAATTCCCTCCATCTGACTTCCAGGCGCCTGGATGGGCATTCAACAGCAACCTCTTGGTGGGCAAAAATGGTTTGCTTCATCCTTGAAGAATAGGAGGGACTGTTACTCCAGTGTGGGTTGTATCCCACAGTCAGGGCCACATGCTATGGGATCACCCCAAGTGATTATAACTTCTTTGGAGTTCTTGAGAAGTATAAGCTTGATACTTGCACATTTTTCACTCTTGTTGAAGAGATGAGATTCACTCTGCATGAGATGTTTGAAGTGTAAGGGTTGTCCATGTGAGATCGGCCATATGAGAAGCACATTCACAGCACTGAGGAACTGTATTTGCTGAAGCAAGATGCTTCCCAAGTGTATGAGACCTATTGGGAGGTCTTGGGCCATTTTCACATTTGCGCCCAGGTGACTGGATGGAGGTCTGGGGGAGTCAAGCAATGTCTTGGGCCAACTATCTCTTGGCGGTCTAGAGGAGAAATCGAGTTCAGTATCTTGATTGGCAACCAATACTGACGCTAAAATTGCAGAAAGGATCTCTGAATCCGTGACCTCGTATGTAATAGAGTCGAACGAGGACATCTTTAAATTGGATACGATTTTTGACGGCTTTCATTATCAAGCCAAGATTCCCATTTCAGACAGAGCCTTGTTGGCATGGTTTTTGATGTTGTGGTAGAAACGGTGCGTCGTGCCAACACCTCCCCACAAAGTCATTATTGCTGAGTGGTGTACCCAGCCATTCTTCTCACTCATGGTCGGTCCCTCAGCTTGCTTTCAGCTATAGTAGGTTGCCTTCAAAGTGTGCTCGAACCTTGTATCAAAGCCTTTGCAACATAGTAATGGAGAAAGATAGGGAAGGCAACGTGGTTGTCGGCCCATATGACGGGCCCAGGGTGAGAACACCAAACCCTCACGTGGAATTGCCTTATATATATCTTATGGCATGATAAGTCATGCACTGCCCATCTTTGATGTCAGTGGTGCAGTCTTCTGAACATCCCATGCCATTCTTCCAGCAGCTAGAGTGCTCAGCTTGGAATGGTTGGCACATGCTGAAGATCCGACAAATTCTTCAGAGCAGCATAAATTACCAGTTAGTAAGGTGTTTTCCTGACTTCTCGGAGCTTTGTATGGAGAGCCATTCTCTAACTGGCCCAATACTGATGGATTCACTTTCCTTCCCGTTAGAGTTTTTGTGGTTGATCAACATCCGTCCTGGGTATTTAGTCTTAGCCAATGGAATATTTGCATCATTGAGCCATATTTTTCAGTCAATTTGCTCGCCATTTGGGTACGACCATAATATATGTGGGAAATCTAAACCTAGGCCTTCACTTCAGTGGCAATTTGTATGTGGCATGGTATTTCAGCGTGGCTGGAGAAACAGAGGCCAGATTCAACTTCCCACAGAAAGTACCAAATTCCTTCACCAGCCTCAGATTTTGTGCATGGTACGTAATAGCGGATTCTGTTCTTGGTTACAACATAAATAGTACCTTCAAGTAAGAAGACTCGGCGAGAACTTGTGACTGAAGTTCTTTCCCAGGGAACTTCTTTGTTGGCCATAGACCCTGAGTCTGCTCGGGTGGACTGGCCAGATGAGGACTCTGCGGTTCCTTATTTTCAAGAAGTCATCGAACAAAGGGTACTGTGGTGATTATAGCAGAGACAGGGCCGATGGAAGTCACAGAAATATAGACTTCTAAAGGGGAGTCCGTATCGGTATCCACTAGAACGTTCCCTCGAGTTCGTTTCAAGGTTGAGGGACGAGCATCAAACCATCCGACATTCATTCAGGCTCTTCGGTGGAGGTAATACCCTAAGTAGAGGTTCCAGAACCAAGCTCTATTGTTGGGGCTGAGCTTCTCACTGCAAGAGTCTCACCTACCCCAATGTCATCCTCATCTTCGAGTGAGAAGCTGGTTTACTCGGGAGATGACGATGTTGACTGGGAGGATGTGCATCCTGCTCCTCATACTAGTAAACATTCCCATTTGGCTGAAAAGGAGATACATATATCTACTCTAAGAATAAAGCTGAAGTCTGGAGGAGCTTCGACTATTGAAGGTATTATTTTCTTCCTCAATCATCGTCATAGTTCCGTTATTAATATCGTTTCGTTAAAATGACTGCAGAAGAAACTGGACCAGCCCAAACTGAAGTAGTTACTCAAGAAGCCGTGACAATTCTGACTTCTAAAATTCTTGAGGTGACCTCAGAAATGTGAGAATTAATGGTTTAGCTTGCGCCTGTACTCCTTAGAGGGACGAGTGCGCCACTTCCTCCTTACGAGGGTACCACTACCACCATTGTAGAGGCTGGATCAAGAAGCGCTCTACCGTCATCGGCACCCGTCACGGACATCATGGAAGAACTTGCCCATCAAATAATGGGGTAATTCTTTGTGACGATGAGGTATTGCATTGAATTGATACTATCTAGGCGCAACCCTTTCAACCATTCCTCGAGAATCAAGTTGAAAATATCAGACAAACTGGAGGTTCTGATCGTGTGGCAGTGTACTAGGCACTAGTTGTGCAGCAGGGTGCATATTTGAATCTCAAGAACCTAGAGAAAGCCGATCCGATTGACGATGCTCAGCGGGTGTCAGAGAACTTTCGTATCAGACAGGAGCAGGAACGAAGAGAGATTGAATCATGGATAGCTAACTGTGCCCATTATATTGATACTTCCAAGGTCAGTTGAAAATACCAGGGCTTAACTGATGACCTCAATAATTTGAAGTTGCTTCCAAAGCTATAGAGGATGTCCTTACGAGTGCTCACATGGCGATTGTTAAGAAACAGGCCTTGATTCAAGATCACGAGCTAAAATCACCAATGAAAAAAAGAGGATGGAGGAACTGGAGACCACCAGGCGTCGAGTGCAGAAAGAGCTCAATGATCAGTCTTCTGAATTGGACTCTTTGGGCACAACTAGCTACAAAAGAGCTTTTATCTGATGAGGAGTTGAGCCCAAACCATGGCTGAGGTTGAGGTGGCGCGCCAGAGGGATATTCAACACCTCAGGGAACAAATACAATCTCTTGCTGAGCAATAGTGACTTTCTATTCCTCTTTTTTTTTCTTTTTAACACTCCATCTTATTGAATAAGAGAGTGTTTTGTATCATTTTTAAATTTTGATATAAAATAAAAAGTGATAATTTTGCCTTCTTCTTTGTCTTGACTTATTTTTTTACATTTTAAAATCAGACAAATGAAAGCGATTGCTTTTGACTTGCTAGAGGTGACGATTAACATGGTAATCAAATTTCGAAAACTCCATTTGAGGAATTTGAAAAGGTTACTGTCAGAGGTATGATATTAACTTGATAGAAGTTGAATTCGTGATTTGAACGAATTTTGTGGACTTGTTATTCTATTGATGAGAGTGAAATTAAATCCACTGAGAATTTATGAAATTTTTTTACCGTCAGAGGTATAATGTTAACCTAACGGGTGGGATTTGCAATTAGAAGCAAATTGATTTGTTAGAGGTGTGATATTAACTTGATAAGAAAGCAAATACTAGAGGTGTGATATTAACTTAGCATCAAAGAGATCTCATTTTTATTGAGAAAACTGAGAAAATCATTGTCATAGGTTTAATATTAACTTAACAGCGAGGTGAATGCTAGAGGTGTGATGTTAACTTAGCATTTGGCCTCTTGGCTTTAATGAAAAAAGATCGAGGGAGGATCATTATCATAGGTGTAGTATTTAACTTAACAATGAAATAGATGCCAGAGGTGTGATATTAATTTAGCGTCGAATGTCTCGTTTTCGTCAGAAAAATCGAGAACCACTGTCATAGGTATAGTGTAACCTGACAGGGATTTATATTGCGATATGAACAATTTTAGTCAAAGGTATAATATTAACTTAACCAAGAAAGTCTACGATTTGAGCAATTTGTTGGACTTGTCATTCTATTGAAGAGAACTGACAAGTTGAAATTTTGATTAGAAGTGTGGCATTAACTTAACCGAGAGATTTTGCGATTTGAACAATTTGGTGTACTCTTCATTCTATTGAAAAGAATTGACAAGTTGTAAAAAAAATTATCCACTGGGGATATAGAAGAAAATCACTGTTAGAGGTATAATGTTAACTTAATAGTGTGGTATGCCAGAGGTATAGTATTAACTTGACACGTTTAGCTTGTGATTATTTCGCTAGAGAAATAATTACAACCTTTTTTGAGGTTTTACCATTTCATGGACGGAATTGGTAAGGAATTTTGGTAGGGAAGGGGGATCAGCTCCCTTAGAATTTTTAGGAAACCCTCAGCTATCAATGAATTTCGTATGCCTTTACCAACTACCATTTGAGTTGAGCTAGCCATGATATTTTCCTTAGCATGATGAGTCGAAGAGTTTCTGTTGGACTTAAATGCCAACTACTTCGTTTATCTTTTTGCTGTCGGAGGTGTCGGATGTAAGGTAAATGTACTAGAGAAGAGTGACAAAGTTAAATCTGAAGTTTTGCACTTTGTCTCTTTGATATTAACATCATGCATAGTGATCTTATAATGTTCAGTCAGCTCGGTATTGATCGACTGTGATGTAATCTGTTGAAGAAAGAAACTCTTCTTTGGCGCTTTTTCAAACATCTTGGATCTGAAAATCTTGATCAGAGGTGTAATGTTAACCTGATCATGAGAAGAGCACCTATTAAGGGTAGTACTTCTTCAAGAATCTGCCGTTAATCGACATCACGAGCATTTCATCATCTGGAGGTATGAGGCGATATGCTCTATTTGAGTAGACTGGCTCTACTACAAATGATCCTTCTTATTTGGTTAGAACTTTCTTTTGTCTTATGTGTCATGATCATGGGTCTTTTGACTGCTAAGACTTGATTACCTTTCTTGAAAATCTGTTCTCTGACTTTCTTGTTGAAGGCTCTAAAAATCTGATCTTGATAGAGCTTGATTTGCTGTTGGGCTTGCACACGTTTGTCGTTTAAAACTTCTAACTCCTGGAGGTGCTGTCAGTGCTTCTCCTTATCTGCCATCCTAGTTGTCAAGGCAACACGTAGTGATGGGATCTGGATCTCCAGTGGGAGTACAGCTTCACCTCCGTACACTAAGACAAATGGCGTAGCTTTTGTTAGGGTTCTCACCATTGTGCAGTAAGCCCATAAGCATTCGCCTAATTTGTCATCCCAGTCACATTGACTCTTCGAGATGAATTTCTTGAGAAGCTTCCCAATAGTCTTGTTGAAGGCTTCTACGAGGCCATTAATGGCTGGATAGTATGTCGTTGATGACACATTTTGGATCCTGAATTTGTTACAGAATCGCTGGAATGCTTGGCTGACAAATTGAGACCCGTTATCGTGTATGATTCATCAGGCTACACTAAAGTGATAAAACACGTGATACTTAATGAACTTGATCACATTTGGTATCTTTACTTCCTTCAGAGGAACAACTTTTGCCCATTTAGAGAAGATCCATTATGACAAAGATGAAGCGATGTTCTCTGGATGTTGGAGGGCTGATAGGCCCAATCATATCCATTCTCCACATCTCAAATGGCCATGAGGAGGATGATGGGTGAAAAAGTCCCAGTGCTTGATGGACAAAGTCACCGTGGTTTTGACATCGCCGTTTTATTGCCTTCTCTACTATCACTTTTGGCTTTCTTACTTTTCTTTTTCTGTTTCTTTACAAAAAAGAACTTGTTAACAACCAACGTGAATAAGAACTGTTAATACTTCTATCGCCTCCCATCCCTGTGGATTCGACACATTGAGCTAATGCTATAACGAAAGTATCGAGGGAACATTAGCACACACATAATTACACTGATTTCAAAATACATGTTTTCAAGTGCAGGTTTTACCCCGATCAAAATTTTGGCGCCATTGCCGGGAACGAGAATGGTTTGATTTCACGCTTTGGTCAACATTTTCTTCTCGGTATGCAGGTCAATATTTATAGAAACTAAGTATTGCAGACGTTTAAAATTGCTTGCATCTCCCTGCTCTTAAAATCAGGGACCCTATTTTCACAATTTTGCCACGCCAAGTTTAAAATTCCAGTACAAACGCGGCAAATATTTGGGCCCTGGATGAATCACCTAGAGGGGGGTGAATAGGTGATGGCTATGCTAAATGGAAAATAATGTAGAATTAACATAACTTGCTAGCAACCTAGCAAATAGCAAATGCAATTAAATAAAACTTGCAAGAGAGTAAGCAATATAGAGTGCAAGTAAAGAGAGAGCAGAGTTAAGAGAGAGTAAGCAATCGCAAACACGGAAGATTTGTTTCGAGGTTCCAACCACTGTTCTACGTCCATGCCTTCAACACTATGAAGGATTTCCACTATGACCAATCCCACTGGATCGTGAATCAGTTTCAAGTTCTCACTAGAAATCTTCGGACACACTTGTCCTCTCTCACGGTGCCGCAACACCAACTTGGAGCTCACTACTCACTCGAGACCGCAACCTCTACAACTTCTCAATCTAAGGAAATCGGTAATCAACTCTTAACCACAAAATAGCTCACAAGTACAACCCTATAACCAAGATAAGAAAGTGAAACTCTTTGAGATTGTGTAGTGAAAATAGCTAGTAGAGAAGTAGAGGGAAGACTCAAGCTAAAACACAAATCTATGGAAATCTTTGGCTCAAAGAGAAATCTTTTGTAAAGAGGCTAAAACTTGTAAAACTTTGATCTAATACTTAGAAATCTTGCGCCTTAGTTGTTTCATAGTCCCACTATTTATAGGGGATGAAAACAAGGCTAGAAAATACAATAGAGCCGTTGGGACAAGACCCAGAAAAAGACAAAATAGAAACTAGCTGTTGGGAGACAACTCAGCAGAAAATCCTTCTGCCGGTCGATCGGGGCGGTCGACCGCCAACGATCGAATTTTTGACCGTTGGAGAAAGCGGTCGACCGGACGGTTAACTGAAGATCCCAACCAGAGAGTGAAACTCTCTGTCGGTCGAGGGCGGTTGACCGCACCCAACAGAGAGCAATGCTCTTGCAGACGGTCGACCGTTCGGTCGACGAAAGTGAACGCTTGCACTTTGGTCCATGTCGGTCGACCGCTTGGTCAACCGACCTTGCAATTTTGCTCTGCCTACGATCGACCGCTCGATCGACCGGCAATGGGCCAAGGTCTTAATCTGGATATCTTTTCGAAACCAATCCTTTTGCAATGAAATTTTCTTTGATATATAAATATAAAATAGAGTTTTAGGGACTTGAAGAACTAGTGTGTGATCATGGATCAACACCAAAATAAAATAGAACTATATTTTGACAAAATTCTTTTCTAAAACAAAAACCAAGTTTTTTCAAAACTTGTTTTTCTGAAACTCAATAAGGAAAATGGTAAGAAGCATAGTTGTAAACTTTTGTTTGAAAACAAAATTCTGTATGAAATGTGCGCGCGCGTGTGTGTTAATCCCAAAAGCCATCAACCTCTATCATCTTGGTTTTAAGAAACGACTATAAATCCTATCTAAAATAGAAAAAGTAAAAATACAAATCTTGAAATAGTCTTCTGTATATCACTTGATCCTTGAGCTCTTCTAGTGTGCTTAGGCTCTGGGATCTAAATCTTCTTGGCTTCCAAATGTGTGAGTCTTGTGATGGAGCCGAGATGCAACAAATAGTTTTATCTGAAACTTTATTAAACAAACTTGTTAACATCATAACTACATATGGTTTGTTATCATTAAAACTAGGGATAATGGCCTTTGGGCCAACAATCTCCCCTTTTTGATGATGACAAAACCTATGGAGTTATTACAAGTACTTTGGGAAGAGACTTCAAGCGAAGCTCCCCCTAAACACATGCATATATTAAAATATGACATAAAAGAGCTAAATGCAACAATAAAAGCATATATAGGATATGACAATTTGACTCTTATGCCAACCATCTATGCATACCAGGAATACAGAATTATAAAAGTGTATGCACAAACGGTTTCTCTCCATCCGTCCAAATTACCTCCAACCTCCAATATAAGTGGCAAATGGGTGGATGATAAAGGAACCAATAAACAAAGCACATATACCACATGCCACAC
>JAVJIF010021036.1:0-97047 GCA_038442645.1 Agave tequilana
TTATTAGAATTTTATTAATTTTATTATAATTTATTTAGGGTGTGTTTGGTTGGTTTATTATATTTCTAAAAAATAATTTATTATAATAAAATTAATAAAATTTTAAAATTAATAAAATTTTGAAATCAAAGTATTTATTAGAATTTTATTAATTTTATTATAATTTATTTAGGGTGTGTTTGGTTTGGTTGGTTTATTATAATAAAATTAATAAAATTCTTAATAAATACTTTGATTTCAAATTTTTTAAACTGCATATTTTATTTCTAACATTAATATAAATAACGAAGTACTTTATTATATATATAAGATGAAAATATTAACCGGTTTCAAAAATAATATATTTCATAAAGATTCTATAAAATATTAATTACACTTTAATAAAACATTTAAAAAATTAATTTTGAAAAAAATATTTTAATAAAATTCAAAAAATATAATCGGGAATGTGACACAAAATATTAATTATGTTGGTAGGACAGTGAATTAATATTTTCCCAATTAATATGAACAAAACAATACGGCTAAATGAAAATAAAATTAAAGTCAAAAAGACGATTTGCAGCTTTTTTCAACATACTGATAATGAATTTCTATTCTCATACAACCGATAAATCATCCCCACGACACGCCAATACAGGAATAATGCTAGGAAACCAATCCCCACAAGTAAATAATAGCTTTCTGTAACAAAGAAATATACGATAGCATTTCAAAACAATATAATAACAATCTGTACTGTATGTGCAAGTATACATTAGAAGTTGTAAACAAATACAATGAACCCTTCATCTGGTCCTTTAATGATACATCAATTGTAGTTCAATACATAACAATAACTCAAGAAATATAAATTAAAGACAATAAATATTTACCCTCCCCTCATGGACATCAAATATAAACAATCTCTGGTACATATATATCAAGGAAATAAAATGAGACACAGATCTTCGCATCCTGGTGATGTCCTAGATGATCATGACACACAACAAAAACATCTCCAACATTTACTCTGTTCACTCGAGGCCGGGCGATTCGAACAAATTGACTTTCTGTGACGATAGACATTAATACAAATGTCAGTTCATAAATGTATCTGCAGAGCAGGAAAACGAAAATGTACAAACGTTGGAAGCATAAAATGTATAATACCTGAATGCGCCGGAATGTTAAGAGCACCTTGTGCAAAGTCCAAACTTCAAGAACTACCTGCAAATAACTATAATACAAAGTAGAAAAGAGGTAACACATGTCGCCAACAGGTTACTACTTACAGTGCTCTATTTGAAGCTTCTGTAAACTTACATAATTCAATGTTTTGATATTAGGTCTCAGAACACACTGTACATGCTATAATAATAGCTCCATTTGAACTTCGAATTACACGCAATGGGCTTCCAACTTGATATAGGGAACAGAGAGATGGACCTCAAGATGATTAACATCCAAGCCTGCCTCCGAGACAGGGGTTTCAATCATTGAGTTGTTCCAACCTTGATATGCAAAATTAAATTCAAGGGTTCTATTTTTCCGTGCAAAATTCGCATTAAAATTCTACGTGTGCATCATCATAGCCCATGAAGATAGGAATATGCTTTTCAAGAAAACCACTTAATAAAATAGATCCAGGATAATAAACCATGATAAAACAGTTTAATGAATTAGCAAATGAATATATTCACATATGACAGAATAGTTCCTGCATGATTAGTTTTACCTGGAAACAACCAAAATCCTGGAATCAGCTGAACAGCAGTAAAAGAGAATTGGATACCCTCAGTAACCAACAATGAGGAGAATAGCAAGGATTCAATTTTGAACATTAACTCCATGAGGACCCAGATAGCATAATGATAAAGAGGTTATCAGTTGGGAATGAGGAGGCAACAGTATAGGCTTTTACAGCCTTGTTTCAACAAATCCACCGGTCTATGAATCCCAATAACCGGCAAGGCAACAAAATATAAATTGTGATAAGGTAGCTGCATATGGGTGTATGTAATAAACCAAGTTTTAATTCTAAAGTTGAAAATTGTAAAGCATTTTGCATCCATTTTGCAACTCACCAAACAGATCCCAACAAAGAATAGCCGGCCGGTACATTTTCCATATAAACCGGCCAACCTCACAGCCGATCTGCGCAAGCAATTAGAGAAAAGAGAATTAGATCAGCAGCCAACATTGTGGTTCACAAAAATACCCAAATTTGTTCATCAACTTTCCATGAAGAAGCAGACATAAAAGAAATGAAGAAGTGGTGAGCAAGAAATAGGATTAGATTACACAGGCAGTCGGTTGTTCAGGAGCATCAACAGTTTCCAGTAGCGATAACTTTGCAAATGGTATGAAAGTTGTCATCCAACAACAACCAATTCCCAGAACCGAAAGCCCTCAATCCAATTGGTACTGCTGTACTGAATTGGCAACACAAGAGCTCAGATTTTGGAAGAGGTATGGGGAGGCCTTCACAGACCTCTCATCCACACCCATTCTGGTCATTTTTTGGATGCGTAAATGGAGCCACGCCAGTCGTGTACCATACTTGACGGCTGCAATCCATTAAGCACTCCACTTGTCACTGCATCCTGTCGTTAAGGCTCCAACCTCTTCAATATCATTGCCTTTGAAACATTTTTGTAGGCCTACATGAACCAAATAATGTCAGCCGGAAAACATAAACAAAGGAAATAAATACTGATAAGCATAAACAAACCAAACGCGTCTGTCCCAAATAAAACAGTATCACAAATTAGAAGCCTACAACCATCCACGCACTGTCAAGAAATGTAGCAGGAAATTAATAGAGTGTACTGATTGCCTACGGCAATCGATAAACCAAGTATCAATAATATCAATGTTTTATGCTAGGGCTGCAAATAAGGGGGAGGCATAGAAGACTTCAGCGGCCAACGGAAGAAGGACGATCACGAGCCCCGACTTTGAAGTCAGTCAAGGTGTTCTTCCTCGTGAATCGGTATAACCACGCTGCCTTCTCGCGTCAGTCCGCCTGCTGAGGAAGCCAGCACCGATGTCGGGGTTCTTCACAAAATAATCATAAGCAGCAGATACTTCATCTTCATGAAGACGTAGTACTGATAATCTGTCCCCACCATGAACGCAGCTTTTCGTAGCATTGTGCAACCACCCTTTTATCTTCTTCCCGCTTATCGTAGATGGTATGCGCACAAATTTTTAAACGAATCTGCGAACGATCCCATTATCTCCAGCTCAACGTCCTTCCTCTTGTCTTTACTTGAGGAGCGTTGAGACACAGACATGCTTGCTGGGAGGTCTGTGAATGAGTGAGTAGCCTCAGGTGGGGATGCAGTGTTGAAAGAACCCCCTCTAATGTCGGTCTGCGTTGGACATGTAAATGAGGGTCCATCATCCATTGCAAACCTTCCCTGGCCCTATCACCACCAAATAGGATGTACAGCTCGTCATAATGTTCAATGGGCTGGTTGAGATACGGCTTGTCTTTTTGGTGAACCTGTAGTGATTATGATATTTATATTAGAGGATAGTTAAAAATTAAATATATGATGAAGATGCATAAATAATGAAAGTTATTTATCTTATTACCTTTATATATTCTGTATACAGTTCATTTGGCATCTCAATAGTGCGGATCTCTGGCTTCCACACAACGCAACCGCTAAGAGTCTTTAAAGTACAAATCCGACTCCACTTGGTCTTCCAAGTGCGCAGTTGATTGTAAACGTGTTTGTCAGTTACCGCCATACCGAACTTCTGATTAATTTCGTTAGCGGCTATTTGGTTCAAGTCCCCTGTAACTCCATCCCGAACCAGCCCTGCCATGAAAATGAAGGAGGAAAATACTAGCTGGCTCTGTCCAGCGTTGGTTTCTACCGCCTGTTTTTCGTTTCTTCTTACCAGCCATAGAAGGGGCTGCATCGTTGTAATTTGGGTACTCATTTTCAGACATTTTCTGCAAGAAATAATGTCAGACAACAAAAATAAAATAGAGCATACATTCATAGATTATGTTAACATGAAATAAGGCAAGCCACCATGCATGATTACTAGAATAACATTAGGACATTAATTTTTAGTTGGCATCATATTAGCATCATTAACATAGCACAGCCATAGTTGTTTATTAATAATAAATTCAAATTTGGGTGTCAGCCCACATGCGCTGGGCAATTTCTTCTCTCATTTGAACCCAAGCATTGGCCTCTTCTCGGAGCTGTCTGCGGGTCCTTCCCCCTTCGGCTAGATTCTGTGCAGTCCACTCTTCCTCGGATTGGATGAAATCATCTTCACCGTGAGACAATATAAAATTGTGGAGGATGCAACAAGCAATCACAATCTCGACTTGTGTGCGATATGGAAAGAATGGACGAGACGTTAAAATCTTAAATCTTCCCTTAAGAGAACCGAAAGCCCTCTCCACCGATGTACGTAGAGAGGAATGACGATAGTTGAATAACTCCTTGTAATTGTTAGGTAACCTATCTCTGTAATCACTCAAATGATACCTAACTGAGCGAAATGGAGCTAGGAAACCTGGCCTGATATTGTAACCAGCGTCGCACAGGTAATATTTACCTATAGTCGCAAAATTGAAAGAGTTAAGATTTGTTCAGTACACAAAAGGAACATAATGAACTTTGTGAGAATGACGCAAAAGGTTTGAAATACCTTCGGGGACACGCAAACCGTGTGGTCTTTCAAGAGCATCTCGCAGCACAGTTAGATCATGTGCTGATCCTTCCCAGCCCGCCAAGACATATGTGAATTTCAAATCAAAGTCTACAGCTGCTAGGACATTTGAGTTGGATACCCTTTTCTTCCGTAGAATGGTCCAACTTCAGCAACTGGTAAAGTAGCGGGGATATGTGTCCCATCAATTGCTCCGACACAATCTATTGACGTTAAATTAACATTAGCTAGACAGTCAAGTGATCATTCAGTCAATTTATTTAAACATGATTTGATAAATATTAATTTACCTTGAAGTAAGCATTGTATCTATTGTCGTTGGCAATCTTGTCATGGACCAGTGTACTAGGACCACAAATGTAATCCCTTCTGAGTTCTCCAATTGCCCAAAGAGTCTGCTGAAAATAACGACTTATTGTCTCTCCAGAACGTATGAAGTTCCCTCCAATCACTCTATTACGGACATTATGTCCTACAGTGTGTAGGAACATTGCTAGTTGCTCTTCCACAGTGACATTTGCAGAATCATGTAGGAGCCCTCGAACCCTAAGTATGGAACAGAGGTCGAAGAAAACATCCCTATGCATCCTGAACATATTGTGACACATTGTATCACTGGACTTTATAACTCGTGACAGGTACAGTCGCCTCTCTTGGTCCCTGATGTTCCTAGGGATAGGTTGCATGATTTCTTCCCGACCGGTCATCCACTTAAGCACCATGAAGGCCGTTGTACAAATTATTAGCAATCCTAATTCCTCATCCTCAAGATCCAACCCAAATTGGACAAACCTATCCATGCTAAACATATATGGGAAGAAAGGTACATATTACTGGAAACGAAATATAAGGCTGTAAATGGTGGTTAAGTATTGTACGGTTTCTTACGAAATAATTACAAATTATCATGTATGAGTTAAAAGGTAAGAAACAATTACCCGAGTAGAGTTAGAAACTGCAATTTTCAGATAATACTAGGACAAAAGGGCGCAGAGTCAAGCAGTAAAGCAGACATGATATTTTTTTATTTTTCAACGATTATAGCAAGCATGTCCCTAGCAAATCTTAGAAACAATCTTGAATAAGTTCCAGCATGTGCATATAACATCAATCTAACACATGTTCCCTTACACATCAAGAGGTCCATACTGTCATGTAGCAATTAGATAAAAAACTAATAGTTCAGGAGAGAAAATTAACTGTCTGACTTGTTGTAGCAATATTGGTTGATGTTGAAACTGACCACTAACACTTTGTGAATATTGAGAAATTAAGGAGCAGATAAAGGTGAAGTTAACAGATACGTAATAACAGTGAATAAAAGGCGCATTACACAAAATTAGGCAAGTAATAGGAACTTCAACAGAGGCAACTATCATCAACAATCTATGTCCAAGAATCTCCAACAAAATTCCATACAGAGGGCAACAAATGGTGATTATTACTTAAGAATTAACCTAAACAAATTGCATTCAGTTGAACATTAACCTAAAAAAATTGCATTCATTAAATTAAGACACTATAACAGTGAATAACACCATACCATAGAGCAATTACAGAACCAGAATGTAGAATTTGCCTCTCATTTGAACAATTTCAACTTACCCACACATTGCCCGCGTTATCAGTTGATGTATGGGGTTACAGCTTACCTCTGTAACAATTTTTTCAGATGTTGAGGCTGATCTGAGAGCACTGGACTATCCCTCTTCCTCACGTTCCCACACAATTGACAAGGTTTCTTCATTGTCAAACCTTTGCCCTATTTATGGTGCTGGAGGCAGATTTGAAGGAGAGGGACTTCAGTTAGGAGATGGGAAGATGAACTTTGGGGATAAGAAAAAGACAATACAGAATTTCGAGGAGTGCACGGGCCTGCAGCCAGAACCCTAAGTTCCCAGCCTACTGCTCTCACAAAACAATCACAAAGAAGCAATTGGGGACTTGTTGAAGATCAGTCAACCAAGGAGCAGAGGGAATCGATTCCTTGTGGAATCTCTAGGTTGCAGAAAGTTGAAGCGACCGATCCCCTTTTGCTATGGAGCCCCGGTCGTCGACGACTTCCTTTTAAGAGATGCTCGAATCTCTTTTGCAGGCGACTGAATGAGAGAGGCCGGAGCTACAGAATGGAGAAGAACAGCCAAAATAGGGGATCGCGCTGCTACAGTGAAGATGGAGAGGATTGGGAGAAGGGAAAGAGGACGCGACGCGTCGATCACCTTTAACTGTGGATCGCAGATCGTCGACGCCGTACCAGTCAAAGATGCTGGAATTTTGTTTGCAGGCGAGTGATTGAGAGAGGGAGGCGCTGCAAAATGGAGAAGATGAACCCAAATAGGGTTTCTCGCGCTGCTACAGTGCAGATTGGGAGAAGGGAAAGAGGACGAGACGTTTCTCTTTGCAGGCTTTTTTCAAAAGCCTGGAAACATCGAGACGAGATTCGCAACCCGGGCAACACACGGGTTGCAAAACTGAAAACTTGTTGTAAAACCCAAACTTTTTGCAATGGCACCAAACAATTGTAATTGGTAAGTTGCAAAATTTTTTTGCATTTTGCAAAGTTTTGCAACCAACCAAACATACCCTAAATCAAATCATATAGAATTTACATATTAAATTTCACCTTGGATGTGCTGCAAAAGTTCATTTTAACCAGAGCAAAACCTTGATGTAAGCCTATGGGGATAAGGACTAGACTAGTCTTTCCTCGTCACTCTCATGCTAGTTACTGGTCCATTATATATATCTTAATCATCTCAAAATCAATGAAAAACTGCATCAACAGTTCATATGAAATTTGTGCAATTGAATATTTCTTTGGATCAGGTAATCTTGCGCTTGAAAACTTTTGTTTTGATTTTCTTACCATTGTAAAGTGTTATCTTCATGCCATTATATTTGGATTTGGATTTTGGGTGGTCTCTGTTCTTATCCATTGCTGAGCATCTTTTACTTTTGACTTTTTGTATCCAGGAAATACTTGCATGAAAGAGCCTCTTTTTTTACTTTTGACTTTTTGCACCCAGGAAATACTTGCATGAGAGAGTCCATTCGTGAAATATTCCATTGTTTGCATTATCAGTAACCTGCTTGTTGAGGATGTGAACAGCTACAAGTTTTTGGGATAAAAATTAAAATTCAGTATCTCCAGGAATCCAATTTAGAATTACAAAGTGTCAATGTAATACCAGAGATTTGGAAAAGGGGGAGAGAGATAACCTGAGATCTCTCCTCTCAATTATATTTATAGATACAAGGAATCCTAAATCAACTGCTATTCCTATTCTATTCTTAATACAACTCTACTTGTTATACAATTCGTATTCCCTAACACTCCCACTCAAGCTGGAACATATACATTATACATGCCCATCTTGTCACAAATAAGATCTACCTTTGTTTTATGAAGTGGTTTGGTAAGAACATTTGCTAACTGGTGTCCTGATGATACATGCTTCACTACAATGATCTTATGCTCAATCTTCTTGCGAACTATATGGCAATCAAGCTCAATGTGTTTTATTCTCTCATGGAACACATCATTTTCAGCAATGTGTATTGTTGCCTTCTTATCACCATAGTCTCATGGGACACTTGGGGGAAAAACCAATATATGTCAATAAATCTTTTATCTAGATTAGCTCTAATGTCACATTTTCATTGCCTGGTACTCTGATTCTGCACTGGACTGAGAGACCACACTGTGCTTCTTATTTTTTCATGACACAAGATTTCTTCAAAAAAAGACAATATCCTGTGGTCGACCTCTTATCAGAAGGGTACCCTGCCCAGTCTGCATCTGAGAAACATGATGCTCGAGCGTGTCCATGATCTGAATAAAGAAGTCCTCTCTTAGGAGCTTTCTTCAGATACCGCAAAATTCTCATTACCACCTGCAGGTGAGTAGTCCTCGGGGCTGACAAAAATTGACTCACAACACTGACTGCGAACGTGATGTCCGGTCTAGTCACTGTTAGGTAGTTCAGTTTCTCCACCAATCTCCTGTTTTGCCCAGTATTCTCAAGAAACTCTCCCTGATCTGATAGCAACTTTGTGTTCACATCCATCGGAGAATCAATACTCCTACATCCTAGTATTTCAACCTCCGAAAGTAAGTCAAGTACATATTTTCTCTGTGACAGAAGAATGCTCTTCTTGGACCTCAAGACCTCAATGCCTAAGAAGTTCTTTAGGGGGTCCAAGATCCTTGGTTTGAAACTACTTTGCAAGTACTTCTTTAGGCTATCAATCTCCTCCGTGTCATCTCATGTAATCACAATATCTACATATACAACTAGCATAATTCTCTTCCCATAGTGTATCTGCCAAAATATAGAGTGGTATTTCTCTGACCGACAGAGTCCAAGCTCCTGAATTACTGATACAAAGCACCCAAACCAGCCTCTCAGAGATTGTTTCAAACTGTAAAGTGACTTTTTCAATCTGCAAAGCTACGCACTCTCTTCTTGATCAAAAAAGCATAGTGGTTGCTCCATATAAACCTTCTCATCAAGAATACCATTGAGAAAAGTATTTTTGATGTCTAACTGATGTGGCTAGTGAAACATTGTTGCTAACGAGACCAAGATCTGCACGGATGTCATCTTCGTGACCGGAGAGAAGGTGTCCACATGATCTATTGCATATACCTGTATTCTTTGGCTACCAATCTCACCTTTAATCGAGCTAGAGATTCATCTGGGTTTAACTTGCAGTGTAAACCCATTTGCATCCGACTTTATTTCCTAGTAGAAGTGTGACTAATTCCTAAGTCTCATTCTACTCTAAGGTCATCATCTCCTCTTACATCGCATGAGTTCAACCTGGAATAGACAGCGCTTCTGAAACGTTATTGGGAACCGAGTATGAGTCCAATGAAGAAATGAGTGAACGAAAAGAGAGTCGATAAATGAGAATAAGAAACAAAATTGGAGAGTGGATGTTGAGTACAAGTACGTTTTCTTTTTTGAAGTGCAATGCAAAGATCATCAGAAGTAAAAAAGAAAATTAAGCGGTGACATCCTCACCTGACTCTTGTGAAGGACTTGGTACTGGGCTGGTGATGGCACAGGAGGAGGGGCGGTTCGTCGTGTGTAAGTCTGAAGCGGATCCCGAAACCGAAGTGGATCTTTACCAGTTACGTTTTTAGATGTTGACTTACCATTATTGATTAATGTCTCATGATAGAATAGATAATCATAGTCATCATCTGATGCTACATGAGAAGATGTGGAGATTCTCTGTTTAGACCCGAAGGAGGTTAGATTGGCCGATAAGATATATCTGCCTATAGATGGATAAAAACACTTGTAACTTTTCTGAGTTCTAGAGTAACCAAGAAAAATCCCTTTGAGAGACCTAAAATCAAGTTTTGTCTTCTGAGAGTTATGATTATGGATAAAACAAAGAGAATCAAAAAATTTTGGTGCTAGAGGGAACAAATCCATATCTGGGTACAGAATAAATAAGGGATTCTATTTTGTAGTACAAAGGATGATATTCTATTTATCAAGTAGCAAGCAATAAAAATGACATCACCTCAATATTCTTTTAGTACATGTCTACAAAATAGAAGAGTCCTAGTAATGTCAAGAAGGTGTCTATTCTTACATTCAGCTACCCCATTCTGTTGAGGAGTGGAGTGTAACGGTCCGAAGTTTTGCATACCAGCTGTAGTCTGGGTGTGAACTTTTGAGACGTTATAACATGATAAAAATAACTCAGGCAGTTCAAATAAACTAAAGAGAAAGCAATAATGGACATATCTAATAAATGTAGAGACATAGAAACTGAATCTGTATGGCATATATAAAGAAAATCCCTCTAAGGGTAAATGTTCCAAGTCATATACAAGGGGTCTCAACATAGGGATACAAAGTCTAAAACTAAATATATACATCAACAAGTGAATATGTGTACAAAATGAATGACTCTCTACGGAGCACTCTATCTACTAATCAAAAGTAAAGACAACTACTCAGTATCTCTGTCACTTAGCAGTTAGCACCTCTCTGGACGCCCCGCAAATAACTTGAAAAGGTGTAAATCAACGGGCGTCAAACCAGCAAGTCAATCCAAAAGGATTGCTCTCCGACCATGATCCTGAGTCTGAGTCAGAACTAGGTCGAGGAGATAAACAATAAACATCATGAAATATAAATGAAATAGAAAAACGTATACATGATATGGTAGTAGATTTAATAAATAACAATTGTGTGCATAAGTGTGATGGATGTGTCCGTGCATGATTCATAATGCACAGTTAATCTAAGATGACAACAAAACCCATACATGGCAATGAACTCCAAGCACAAACCAACATACGTATACAATTCGCTTTCTTTACCAACTATGAATGAATACAACACATATAACTTGTGTACCATTCGCTTTCCCCCAACTACGAATGAACAATGTTTATAAACATTTCATATACCATTCACTTTCCTTCAAACTCACGAATGATTACCATAAATTCAGATCGCCCATATCTCGCCAATAACAACATTCACATTCATGTTCATATGTGTATTTATGCATACGTACTCATTGTACGACAAATCTCACGTGACTCATGTACGTATCATAAAGGAACCAATATGTGCTCAAGGCACGCACCAATTTCATATCGAGAAACTTAACTCATATACATGTGGAGAGGGCAAGCTACTAATCAGGTGATAATCATATAATTAACTCTTTTAATTCTAAACAAGCTAGTAGACTAAAAATCATATTTTTACTAGTCATTTTCTCAGATCTGATAAAAATCATGTTTTTACTCATGCAATATAATTCAAATTTATGTTAATACCACACATCAATATAAGCATGAACATATATTAAACTTGATTAAATCTATACATCCTAACACGCTAAAAATTACATTTTTAATCATCGGGTAAATCCTAAGCATCAAGAATATGGGAAGAACACAACCAAGAAGGGTAAATTTGCCCTTGCTAAGTGATAGAGAGGTGATCTAGGAGATGGATTCTTGTTGAAGAGCTCCTCCTAGCTAGGTAACAGAGAGGTGATCTAGGAGATGGATCCTTGTTGAAGAGCTCCTCCTAGCAAATTTGCACCAAGAAAAATCCTCAAGTTCTCTCTTTCTTCTAATTTTCAGTAGAAATGAAAAATCATCCTTCAAATACATTTAACATGGCTAGATGGGTTGCAAATACCCTCTTACTGGGTCTAAACCCAATACACAGAAGTGTATCCAAACCAATAAGGACAAATATTATAAAGAAGAAGAGAAGTCCAACTTGACTTCTCTTCTTTAAAAAAAATCTGATATACAAACAGAAACACTCAGTTGTTGACAACGGGACTCAGTTGTCGACAGGCTGAGTCTCTCAGGAGTCTCGGGAAGTTAACATCTATTGACAGCTACTTCAAAAATAAAGAGTTAGCTGTCGATAGCTCAATATGGTTGTCGACAGACTGAGACAGTCTTCACCTCCGTAAATTGCTATTGAGGCTTACTGTCGACTGCCCTGGTGCCGCTTCGACTGCCCTGATGCCGCTATTGACAGGCGGGTCTTGTACATGGTCCTGTGCATGACTCTGGCTGCTGAATCTTCTGGGATCCTCTCCACCTTGTTGTGTAGACTTATCCAATAGATGTGAGGCACCCAAAATACTCCTCACACTTGGACATAGCAATACATACAACATACATGAATAATAGAATATAATAAATTTAAAAATTTTCGGAGTGTTACATTCACCCCACCTAAATAAGAAATTTGTCCCTGAAATTCAACTATAAGGTATACCACAATTTGTATGCATGATGCAAACTATATAGGATGGGTTAACAAAGCTATGTATACTTAGCTTTAACCACACAAAATTGATACGTCAAAGTAATAATCCAAACAAGGAAACCCTCATGTATATACCATATGTCTTGTGCAGTAACAGGCTAAATATACACAATCCGTGTTAATCCAATTTAATAATACGACCACTACAATAATAAAACATGTAAATTAAAGAAATTCAATAAATGAATGTATTTAATAACTGATGGTACAAAACTAGTACATCGAGGAGATAATTCAAACAAGAAAACCCTCATATATACCCTGTGTTTCGTGTCATCAATAACTAAATAAAGACATCTACATGATAGAGTATAAAAAACAAATTAAGTGTAACTACTGAGATTAAGAGTATAAAAAACAAATAGTGTAACTACTGAGACTATGTATAACTACTGAAACTACCAGTGTTATACAAATCTACAATCCAATGTAAATCACAACCTCTCTCATCAGAGGTAAACCATATACACCTCAAAGCAAAACGCGACCTCTCGCGTCAGAGGTACTCTAGGAATATCCTAAAAGATATCCCGAAACTTGGAGATACTCGTGTCTCACTCAGAGAATAACTCTAAGAAAATAATACCATCACTAAAAGGACGCTACAAAATAATATACATGTACGTTGCCATATCGTTTGTTCCGTGATCTTTCAAAACGTGTCATAAACTCGTCCTTGGAATTGTGCGTGCTGAAGTGGCTGCGCAGACAGAACGTTGGAATCAATGTCCTATCGCGGCTCATAAAATGCATGCATCTGACCCTCCAATCGCGACACTGGCGCTGGTGCCTGAACACACGACTGTTGTGGTTGTGTCTGCTACTGACGTTGATGGTATTGTGGTTGCTGACGCTGCTGGGGATATTGTCCCTTTTGGGGCCGCTGATAGCCTTACTGATATTGATCACGGCCTTGCCCAAGGCCTCCCTCTCCATACCTATCAAATCCTCTGACTCCCTTACCGTAGTACATATTCTAGCCGTATGGCCCCGGTTGCGCACAATTGTAACAAGTCATCAATTTCCCTGCCTACCAGGTCCTCCTCCTGGATGGGGTCCACCCTGCCCTAATGACGTAAATGGCCTTTTCCCTTTTCCTTTCTCCGTTGCATGTGCCACAGCTTTGGCAGTCGTCTCTCTGGCCCGTTTGGGTAGCAATGTCCTCTAACTCTAGTGTTCTCGCTGAGTCCACCACTTCCCTCAATGTGTGAAGTCTCTGGGAGACTACAAATCTGCGAAACTGAAGTCGAAATCCCTTGTCGAACATCCGCGCCTCTCTCCTCTGTGTGGAACATGTTATCAGTGAAATTGGACAAGCTGATGATCTAGCCCTCATACGCCAATACAGTCATATCCCCCAGCTCCAGCGCAAGTAACTCTGCTTCTTTCCCGGCTCTCGTCGCGGAAGATATGAAATGAAGGCCGAACCTTCAGATAAACTCTGCCCAAGTAGGGGTAAGACGCTTCCCCTCGGAGAATTGCGACCTATACCACTTGCTGGCATAACCCTTCATATTGAAGGCTGCCAATCTCTGCTTCGGAATAGGGTCCACACCCCTAAGGTCGAGTATGTTCCCCACATCCTCATTCCATTTATCTTCTACGTGTGGATCTGATCCTCCTTGAAACTCAGGTGCACGTAACTTCTGGAACCTCTCGATTGTCCACATCCAGCTCTCTCGCTCCCCAGCTTGTGTAATCATTGTCGTCACGGGAACTATCTGTGGCTCTTGCGGTGGTGGATGTGGATGACCTCCGCCTGCCAAGAAATTCTTAATCGCCCCCATCCTCGCCGTTAGTGGTGTTAGGAGGTCAATGAGGTATTGGGATGCATTCCCTTATGTATTCAGATCTTCAACTGTCCCGGGCCTCGTGGTCCGTTTCCTACTACTTCGAGACATCTGAGACCGTGCAGGAAGAATGGGTTAGCAACGCAAGGCAATAAAAAAATATTTCAACGTAATTGAAATCACAAATGTGTATATATATATAGAAAAAAATATCCGTGAAAATTTTCACACTCGCCCTCATTCAGACTCAGCTTTCCTATCTCGTCCTATACTTGAGTCCTAAGAAGCTCTATACTTGCTCCATGACTGACACATGTTTAAATCCTTGGGACACTTGAACCTAGAGCTCTGATACCAACTGTAACGACTCGAAATTGCGTATACGAGCTGCAGTCTAGGTGTAAACATCTGAGATGTTATAATATGATATAAATAACTCAGGCAGTTCAAATACACTAAAGAGAGCAGTAACAGACATATCTATGAAGAGACATAGAAACTGAAACTGCATGGCATATATAAGGGCTTGTTTGTTTCGCCGTAAAACATCGCAAGTCATAAGTCGTAAAATGAGAATGGAAAAAGTGAACTGTAGCAGAAAAAATATATTGTGTTTTACGGTGTTTAGTTTTTATGTTTTACGGTGTTTGGTGGTAATGTAAAAGTGTAAGTGGAAAAGTTGGCCACAAAATTAACTGTAGTAATGATTTAAATATTATAAATACTATTAAATTAAATATATTATTGAAAAATAAATTGTATTAATAAATTTGAGCTAAAATATTAATAATTTTAATATTTTAATTATAATAATAATATTAATAAAATATTAGTAAAATTAGTAAAATATTACTAAAATATTAACTAAATAAATAATTATAAAATTTTAAGAAAATCTAAAGAACATTAATAAAATTTTAAGAATACTAATAAAACATAAATATTAAAAAATCTTAAAAAAATAAAATATAGTTATAATATTATAATATTATAAAATACTTAAATATTATTATAATATTAAATTTTATTATAATAATATTGTAATATTATAAAACTATAAAATTAACAAAGTAAAATTTGATTATAAATTTATTAATAAATTATTAATATAATATTATTATAATGAATTATTATTACAATATTAACATAATAAAATATTAATATAATAATAAAGTATATTATAATATTAATAAAATAATTATTTATATTAAGAAAATAAATTAAATATATAATAATTTTATATTAAAGCATATTATTGTTATATTAATAAAACATTAAATCTAAATAAAATATTAAGAAATTGGTGTAAAGATTAATAAAATAATAAAGTATTAAATAACAATATTAAATAAAAATATTAAATTAAAATAATAAATATTAAAACAATGTTAAAAATAATAAAAAACTAAAAAATACAAATATAAAATAATTAGATAAGAAATTAAACACTATTAAAAATATTAAATATATTAAATATTTAATAATATTAAATTATATATTGATTATTAAATAACTGCTTTGGACTGCAAGTGTATTACAAGTGAGATTTACATGACCACAAAATTAACTGTAGCAGTTGCAAGTGGGAAAAATTGAGTGTAAAAGTGAGATTTATATGACCACAAAATTAACTGTAGCAACTGCAAGTGAGAAATGAGAGTTGTATTTTGCAAGTTGTTTTGCAGCGAATTAAACAGCGGAAAATAAAAAAAAGGTTTTACGACTTACAACTTGCGGCCTTTTGCGGGGAAACAGACAGACCCTAAGGAAATCCCTCTAGAGGTAAAGGTTCCAAGTCATATATAAGGGGTCCCAACATAGGAATATAAAGTCTTAAAACTAAATATATACATCAACAAGTGCATAGGTATACAAAATGAATGACTCTACGGAGCACTCTATCTACTTATCAAAAGTAAAGACAACTGCTCAGCGTTCGTCACTCAACGCCTCTCTGGACACCCCGCGAATAACCTGAAAAGATGTAAATCAACGGGCGTCAAACGCTAGCAAGTCAACCCAAAGAGGTTGCCTTTCGCCTATGATCTTGAAGCTGACTCAGAACTAAATCGAGGAGATAAACAATAAACATCATGAAATATAAATGAAATAGGAAAATGTATACATGATATGGTAGTAGACTTAATAAATAATATTTGTGTGCATAAGTGTGATGGATGTGTCCGTGCATGATTCATAATACACAGTTAATCTAATATGACAACAAAACCCATACGGGGCAATGAACTCCAAGCACAAACCAACTTATGTATATCATTCGCTTTCTCCCTCAACTACGAATGAATACAACACATATAACTTGTGTACCATTCGCTCTCCCAACTACGAGTGAACAAATCCCGTACCATTCGCTTCCCCCAACTATGAATGAACAATGTTTATAAACATTTCATATACCATTTGCTTTCCCCCAATTACGAATGATTACCACAAATTCAGACCGTCCATATATCGCAAATAACAACATTCACATTCACATTCATATGTTTATTTACGCATACGTACTCATTGTATGACAAATCTCACGTGACTCAAGCACATATCATAAAGGAACCAATTTGTGCTCAAGGCACGCAGACAATTTCATATCGAGAAACTTAACTCGTATATATGTGGGGAGGGCAAGTTACTAATCAAGCGATAATCATATAATTAACTCTTTTAATTCTAAAGAAGCTAGTAAACTAAAAATCATATTTTTACTAGTCATATTGTCAGATCTGATAAAAATCATGTTTTTACTCATGCAATATACTTCAAATTTAAGTTAATCACATCTATATAAACATGAACATATATTAAACTTGATTGAATCTAAACATCCTAACATGCTAAAAATTGCATTTTTAATCATCGCGTAAATCCTAAGCATCAAGAACATAGGAAGAATACAACTAAGAAGGGTAAACTTGCCTTGCTATGTGATAGAGAGGTGATTTAAGAGATGGATCCTTGTTGAAGAGCTCCTCCTTGCAAATTTGCACTAAGAGAAATCCTCAAGTTCTCTCTTTTTCTAATTTTCAATAGAAATGAAAAACCATCCCTCAAATACATACATATATATATATATATACATACATATATATATATATACATATATATATATATATATACACATATATATATATATACATATATATACATATATATATATACATATATATACATATATATATGGGTAGATGGGTTGCAAACACCCTCTTATTGGGTCTAAACCGAATACACAGAAGTGTATCCAAACCCAATAAGGACAAATATCCTAAAGGAGAAAAGAAGTCCAACTTGACTTCTCTTCTTCAAAAGATCTGATATACAAACAGAAACACTCAGCTGTCGACATCAGGACTCAACTTGTCTCTCAGGAGTCTCGAAAAGCTGCTGTCGACAGCTGCTTCAAAAATAAAGAGTCAGCTGTCGACAACTCAATATGATTGTCGACAGACTGAGACGGTCTTCACCTCAGTAAATTATTGTCGACTGCTGTGGTGTCGCTGTCGACAGTTTTGATGGCACTGTCGACAGGCAGAGTCTTGTACATGGTCCTGTGCATGATTCTGGTTGCTGAATCTCCTGGGATCTTCTCCACCTTGTTGCGTAGACTTATCCAATAGATGTGAGGCGCCCAAAATATACTCCTCGCACTTGGACATAACAATACATACAACATGCATGAATAATAGAGTATAATAGTTTTAAAAATTTTCGGGGTGTTACATGTAGACACAAGAGGATTGATGCAAGATTCTATATATTTCAAAAATTGACTAAGGTGTTTATCCAGATACTGTTTAGCATTATCAGATCTCAAAATTTTAATATTAGAATTGAACTGATTTTTTATTTCTAAATAAAAAATTTGAGCATAGAAAACACTTCAGAACGATATTTAGCAGATATATTCATGTAACTCGAGAGCAATCATCCACAAAGCTGACAAAATACTTAAAACCCAATTATGAAGGTAATGGACATGGACCTTATGCATCTGAATGAACTAATCAAATGGCTTATCAACCTTTTTATTGACTCGACTGAGGTAAAACACGCGATGGTGCTTTTTGACTGACAAGACTCACGCTCCCTAAGGATGAAACTTGACCTAAAGAGGGAACAAGAAGTTTTAGTACATGTAGAGAAGAGTGACCTAACTGACATTGGTATTCAAACGCTGAAGAAATACTCGATGCCAACTCTAGCTCATACAGTTCGTTCCGCTCACGTCATGTACCAATCGTCTTCCTCGTCCCAAGCTTCTGAAATACACAATGTTTCAGAAAAAAATATCACTGTACAATTCAGAACTTTGGTAATCTTACTTACTGTTAACATGTTAAAAGAAAAATAAGGTAAGAGATATGATAAAGGAAGAGTAAGGGTGGTAATGGCAATGCCTATACCCTGAACAAGTGTGTACGAGCCATTTGCTAAGACTACACTTTTAGAGGATAAGGCAAGAGTAAAAGATGACATAATACCTCGGTTCTCAGTCATGTGATCAGTTGCCCCTGAATTTATAATCCAAGTATGAGAAGTAGACGATGTAAGACAAGATATAGGATTACCTGTTTGAGCGAGAGTGGCGAAGAAAGAGGAAGACCGAGCCTGTGTTCTGTTGCTGCTTGAATATCTGAAACTGCTCAAACTGATGTCGTAGCTACTCGTCATTTGGAGTAGTGGCGGAGACATTTGCACTTTTCGCTGGTTTTCCTTTCAGAAGGGGCACTAATACTTTGTATGGCCTGGCTCTTTGCAATAATAGCAATAAACCACAGACCTATCTCCTCGTTCTCGAGGACCTCCTCATCCCCCTCTGGTAGCACCGCGACCACCAATGTGTCCACTAGTGTGGCTTCCTCTTCCCTCTACGTCAACACGGTCCTCCACGTCCACTAGCGGCCTGCCTTTCCTATGCTGCTAGGGCATATCGATCCGAGATTGTTGTAGGAGTATCAGATATCACCTCAGGAACAATTAACTTCAAGTAATGATGTCTCTGGTTGGGAGCTTACAACAGAGCTCCCCATAATTTGAGGCTAGCCGACAAACAAACTGGATCGAGATTACTTGAGTAGGTCAGTACCATCAACCGGTGCAACTGATTCTACATTTGCTTCACATCAGACGTGATCAAAAATATTCGTCGAAGCTCCTCAGCTGGGCGATTAAACTCACCGTAATGAGCATCCATGGGCTGACCATCTTGCATCTTGTGAAACAGCTTTTGGATAACGTCATATGCCCTATTGATGTTGCCACTTCCTCCGTAGAGATCTTTTAGAAAATACTATAACTCCTTCACAGTCATGCAATGAACTACCAAGTCTCGAATTTTGGGCTCCATTGTAGTCAGTATCTAATGTAGTAAAATGTTGTCATCCAGTGTCTAATCATCTGTCACTGGAGTAGGAGGGTCCACCAACAAATGACTAGTCTTTCCTCAACTAGCCGTATAATTCTCAATCACATGCTTCCATTGCGGGTAATTATCTCATCAAGTTTTTGTTCATAATCTTACTAGAAATTATCTCCGAAATCCTCATCTGAGCCATTATCCCACTGGACTCATTCGACTTTGTCTCAGTAGAGTCAGCCATCATGAAACAGACGAATTTGTACAAGAATCCTCCTCAGAGAATTCAAAATAAAAAAAACTTATTGCATTAGCTAAAAAAATCCAAAAATAAACAGCTTAGTGCATCAGCATACACGTCAGCGCTGCATCAGCTTGATAGGTGTGGGTCGGGTTTGATTGGATCGTGTTTTAAAATAAACCCAAATCAAAGTATAAGGCTTCAACCACTTCGAGATCTGCGCCTTTCACTTCCTGAACGAGATTGACGAACGCCACAACGACTACGGCCCCGGCAAACACCACAACGACTCCGCGACGACGATGATGATGGAGACGACGACGGCTCCGCAGTGATGATATCACAGACAAGATCTCTAGACGAGATCGACTCGATTAAAGGCAGTGACGAGGCAACGTGATCTCGATGACGAGCTTTCTGGATGAGGTCGTTGAGCGGAAGGCGATGACGAGACGAAGACGGCGACTAGAGGAAGACGAAGGCTGCTCCGCGGCGTTGAGGAATACGTGAACGATGGACGAGATTGGGAATGTCGAGGAGGCGGCGATGACATTGGCGGGACGAAGACGATGTTCAAAAACAGATGGTGGCGGGCACACGAACATGAAGACGAGGGAGGAAGACGATGAACATGCATTTATTTATTTTGTGTGTGTGTAAGGAGATGGAAACTAGGGTTTTGGGTTTAGCTCTGATACCATATCCATGTAATCCCAGAGATTTGGAAAAGGGACAGAGAGATAATCTGAGACCTCTCCTCTCAATTATATTTATAAATACAAGGAATCCTAAATCAACTCCTATTCTACTCCTAATACAACTCTACTTGTTATACAATTCATATTCCCTAATACAAAGAAAAGCCACTTTGAAAACCATTCATGTTTAGTGTGAATTGTTACTTTATGTTTCCATCCAAGTCACCTCTTCACTTAACTGACACATGAGGACTGCATAAGTAGCACGGATTATCCATTACATTATATCAATGCAAGCTTCCTTTCCTTTAATCCAGACTGAAAATTTCTTTATTTCACAGAGACAAAGTGCAGATAGAGATCCCACCGATGTAACAAGTCTTTCTACTTCTGGTATTTCTACCTTAAATAATGTGGAGCTTTCCATCTGTGGGCCAAAGGATTCAGCCATTATCCATATGGATGTGGATCAGAACTTTCTTCCCATACCTTCAGCTGTTAAAGCTTCCATTTTTGAAAGTTTCGCGAGACAGAATATGGCAGAGTCTGAAACTGATGTCCAATCGGGAATCCAGCAACTACTCAAGAGTAACTATGGTTTCTTGACTAATAGCTCATCAGAATTTATATACGGAAACTCTCCTGTTGCACTTTTCAACAAGCTCGTTCTGTGCTGCATTCAAGAAAAAGGGACTTTGCTCTTTCCTTCAGGAACAAATGGGAATTATGTCTCTGCTGCCAACTTCATGAAAGCTAAGACAGTCATCATTCCAACCCAGTCAGGAACAGGCTTTAAGATTGTACCAAAGACACTTGAGAGCCTGCTCGGTAATGTAAGCAGGCCATGGTTGTATATTTCTGGTCCCACGATTAACCCAACTGGTTTACTCTACAGCAATAAGGAACTACGGGAAATACTTTCTGTATGTGCTCGCTTTGGTGCCAGGGTGGTGATAGATACTTCCTCCTCAGGGTTGGAGTTCAGGACGGAGGGTTGGAGTCGATGGGATCTGCAATCTACTCTTTCCAATGTGAAGTCATTGGATTCCTCTTTCTGTGTGTCTCTTCTTGGAGGTTTGTCATTCGAGATTCTAACTGGAGGCCTAGGATTTGGATTTCTGGTTCTAACCGATCCTCAGTTGACTGATTTATTTCACAGCTTCCCAAGCTTGAGTAGACCTCACAGTACGGTTAAATATGCTGCGAAGAAGTTGTTGGGTTTTAGAGAGCAGAGGATTCAGCACTTCTTGGAGGCGATTGCCAAACAAAAAGAGATTCTAAAGAGTCAATCCAATCAACTGTCAGAGGTTAGTTTTTCTCGGCATTTCACATTTCATTCCCTCTTTGAATACAAACTTTCAGTTTACTGGTCCATTTTTGAATTACATTATATGATTTTCCTGGTTAGTCAGCTCCTATCTCTTAATGGTGGGTAGGGGGTATTGGAAATGAATGGGGGGCTATGCAAATCAATGACCACCTTCTGTTGTCAGTTGCTCATGCTAAAACACATGTAGACAAAAATGCAGAAGTTTCAGGAACCTCCGACCATTGTATCTTTTAATACAATATGTGCTTTCATCATTATCACTTGATGAATGACTTGTAGGAGTTCCTTTATTTATGCCTTATTTTCAAGATGTCTAAATAGTGTGAATGATGATAATCATCGTCTAAGAATTCACTTCATATTTCTATTTCTATGTGGAATTCCTTTCAGTTTGCTTGCCGGGGTGGATTGACCTCCAAATCTGGTCTGTTGAAGCTAAGTGGAATATCAGTCAATTATGAACTTCCTCCTAGAAAATGATAGCTTTTATTGACTGGGTTAATTATCATGATTTGTGCATTTCAAAAACATAATGTCTAAAATTTATTTGATACAAGTAAATATGATTTGTAAATGAAAACATTTAAAAATGAGTTTTTCGCAAATGCAGATGAAAACCCATATGAACTTCCGGTTCCTAGAAAATGGATAGCTTTTAGTGACTGGGTATCTATCATGTTGTGTGCATCTTCCTAAAGCTTGATGTCTGAATTGACACAGGCATTTATGGGGGAAAAAGAAACATCTACAGATGAGTTCTATTCTGTAAAGACTTCTTAATTGTAGTTAATTATAGTCATTTGCTTTTATCATCCCTTTCTTTTGTTCAAAAGGTTTGTATTGTATAGTTAGATGGTTGAACTTTTAACTTTTGCTGCTCCTGAGATTAGATCCTCATTATAGCAGTACATCATGTTGTTGTCGTCACTACCATGCCACCTCTCTCCACCAAGACGTGTAGATATGTAACTATTTCCTTTTCAAACTAAATTTGTTTTGTTTTATGCTGAAGACTGCAATAGCAAGTTCCAGATATTTGTCGGGAAGTGTTCAGAACTGTTTTCTTTAGTTTCCTGACTCAAAACCACAATGGGTTCTGGATTTTGAAAATTTATGGTCCTAACTCCTAAGCCAGGCTGCTTGAACAAAACATTTAGTGCTATCAAATACCCTTTAGTTTATAACGTTACAGTTTTCTTCTACTACTTTTCTTCTTCTTTTTTTTTTTTGGGAGTTAACTTTTAGGTTTCTTTTTTATTATTATATGTTTCCAACTTCCAATTATTTCTTGCAGACGCTACGGAGCTGTGGATGGGATATTGTTGACTGCTATGGTGGCGGTTCCATGGTGGCAAGGCCATCGGACTATCTAGGAAAAAAATTAAAGATAGAAGGCTATGAGACCAAGCTCAGTTCGTCTAACATTAGGGAAGCTATTCTCAGAGCCACTGGCTTGTGCATCAACAGTGAATCATGGACTGGAATACCCGACTACTGTCGGTTCACCATAGCTCTCAGCTCTTCTGAGTTTGAACAGGCACTGAAATGCATCAAACTGTTCAAAAAGTTGGTTCTTTGAGGGATGAAGATCTGCTACTATTTTCTGCTGATCTATTGTGGCAACTTAGATGTTGCAGAAATAAATGAATGCTACACGGTGGTGTCAGTGCTATTTCTGTGGCCTGTGGGAAGTATCACAACAGTTGAAATCCTTTTTTCTTTTGTTTGAAACGGTATGTTTTCATGATCTGTCACAGGAATAGACGAGGGATGCATATCTGCGATAACTACCCTAGGATATGTAATTTTGGCAGATTTTTCCTGTGGCTTTCTTGGATGTGGTAGTACTTGTAACGATTTACCAAGGCCAGCAACATGGCTACTGTTGATTTGCACTTGAATTGGCAAGTGAAGTAAAATTGATAATGATTCTCTCTTATTATTACAGTTTGCCCATAAAATTTGATCTCCAATGACCCTTGCTTGAATTTCAGCTGAAACTGGAAATCTTTCAACTTTTGGCTCAAATGATGAGAGAATTCAGTAATCTATGATATCGACCTTTGCTGCTCGGCACTAAACTCTATTGGAATATTAGAAGTTCAATCCTGAAACTCGGGGACTTCAATCAAAACTTGCATTCTGTTAAACTTTAGGTTTTTGTGCAGTACGATTATAACATTGACGTACGAAATTACCGGTGGTTGAATTTTCTTTTTATCATAATCACTTGATGAGCCTGTTGCGCACTTGTACGACGGTTCACTCCAAAATCAGGATAATTGCATGTAAAAGAAATGTGTATTGAGTTAAATAGCAGTACGCTTGAACGAAAGTGGAAATCTTGTGAAAGGTGTTGGATGCAACAATGGAGGGGCTTTGCTGGAGCTGAGAGAGTCATGTTTGAATGTCATAATCAGTCAACCAGAGTTACAGTAGAGTTGGTAGTGGGTTGTGCCGTGCCTAGCCAAGTCCAGATTCAGTGCAAGTAAAAACACTTAGGCTTGGGCATGGTCCAGAGTACTATATGGATCTAAATCTATAAGCATGTGTACCAATCCACTGGATATTGAGCCGGTCCATGTGTGGTACTGGGTCGGGTCATTCTTGCTTCCGTTCGTGCTTGAGTCGTGCCAGCATAATCATACTGAAATGGTCCTACTATTTTGTGTCTATTTTGAGCGAACTTGTGCCTACTTTATACAGTTTGTGCATAGTAGTTTCATAGAGTGCCTAATGTACGATTGAAATCATTTTGAACTTTTGATATAAGTTAAATACTTAAATTGATTAGAATCTATCACTAAATATCACTAAATAGGCCAGTTCATCATGGCAGGCCAGTGGAGCTTCATTCAAGCCCTCACTGGGTCGTTCCCTGCCGAGCCAAGGCGAACCTAGGCACGACATAAAATTAAAATGTACCATAAATTTACGTCCTAGGCACAACTCACAGCTCGGTTTCTATTACCCATGTAGGGATGATAATGGGACAGGGTCAGGCCGGGCCTAAAATCAGCCCCAGCCTCGACCTTAAATATTTTGGGGCCTTAATTTTGGCCCCAACCTGATCCTTGGGCTTTATCCACCCGGCCTTAACCCGTCCCTCCGTGCCTTCGGACACGCTCTAAGAGTTTCTTTTTTCCTTCTTTTTCCCCCTTCTTTCCTGTTCTTTTTCCAACTATGAAGAGTTGAATGCAGCAATGTTACAAGAAGTTGATAACAAGAAACTCTATTAGCTATGTATGATGTTGGATAATTTTAGGTCTATTTCCCAATTTAAAACATGCAATTAAAATATTGATTAATCAACTGGCATGCAAAATTCTAAAGAAGAATTTTTCCAAGCATAAACATTTGCAAAATAATAAATCAAAAAAGAAAATTGCTAGCCTAGGGTTGGCAGTTGTGATGTCATTGCTCTAGAAGAAAATATGCTCATCTCCTTGTCCAAACGTTTAATCGGCCTCCCTCCTACCGGTAAAAGCCTCTCCCAGTATATCACCAGCACTTGCCCTTAGACGAAAGAGCAAGTCTCTTCTCAGATGAAGATGCTGTTGTCCGAATGGAAGTAGAAAATTTGAAAGAAAAAGAATGAAAGAACCAATTTGTGTAGAGAGAGAGAGAGAGAGAGAGAGAGAGAGAGAGAGAGAGAGAGAGATCTAGAAGAGTATGCTGTTCTTCTATGGAATTAAGGGGAGATAAGCTTCTTTATAGGCTCCAAGACCCCTATAATAACTCATCAAAATAAATGAAAAGTAATGGTTAAAATTAAATTAGGTTGGCCTTTTTACCAGATATTGATGGAAGACACTCACAATAAGTTCTCATCTATTGAGCGAGCGAGTTGAGCGTTAAAGGTCATGCTAACCGTCTTATGAAAGTTTCTAGGGGTTATCCTGCCCCCGAATCGCGACCATCACGGTTCGTCTCACGTAGGTAAGTTCTCCAAGGGTACTACTGCTAGATGTTATACTCTCACACTATATACACCAGACTTATTAAAAGTTAACTCAGCCTAATCAGCTGTATCATAAGAGCATCGCCACCACAGAGAAGGAGTAGTAGCTACAACGCTACATATAGGATAAATATATCTGGGTCGAGGCTCCACACGAGTATCACCAGTCCAACTTGTTTCTACCACATTAAACCTCTTTCATTGAACCAGCTCCTGATCATGTAGGTTGGGTTCTCCCTATCGGCGAACACTACTATGGGCTTAACCGCATTTTCCTTGATGATTCTAGGACCACACTCCTAAAAAAAACCCTTAGTCAACAGCCCAGAAAGATTCTTTTCGGACTTTACAAAGTTCAGAATCACAACTTTGCCCAATAAATGTTGAACAGACTTAAGTCTGATTTGAATGTGCATGTTCATCTTCTTATGATCATTCTCTTATTTTAGAATCTCAATAGCTGATCTTGAGTCAGTATGAACTGAAAGAAGAAGTATAGGTCTAGGCACGATAGAAAATTTTGACAAAAAATTCTTTAATCATTCAGCTTCATAGCAAATAGTATCCAGAGCAATAAGCTCAGACTCTATGGTGCTCCTGTAAGTCTATGTTTGTTTGTAGGATTTTCAGGATACAGTTGCACCACTGAAAATAAATACATATATGTTAGTAGACTTTATACTATTAGAGTCAGTGACACAGTTGGTGTCACTATACCCTTTTATTGCATCAGTATATGCAGTGTAAGTCAGACATTATCTAATTCTACCTCTAAGATATCTGAATATTCTCTCTAATGCTGTCCAATGTTCTCTAATAGGGTTACTAGTGTATCTACTTAATTTACCTACTGCATAAGAAATGTCAGGCCTAGTGTTGTTGGATATTTATAGAAGTAATAAGAATAAAGTTTTTACTATCAGAAGAATTGATTACATTGAGCGGGAAAATGTCATCACATACAAGGCCTTTCCAATGAAAATATTTGACTTGAAGATTATAAATTTATTATACTCTTTTACAATCCTACAGCCAACTTTAAGAAGTGAAGATTCGCTGATCAGATTCCTCTGAAGTGCGGGTATATATAGGACGCCTTGAAGAGTCATGTTTTTCCTTGAGGTCATCTTCAGATCAATACCTCCATTTTCCTTTATTTCTCCGGTGGAGTCATCTATCAGACTTACGCTTCCTCCATGTTGTTCTTGAAAGGATTTAAATCAAGAGTAAACAATATAGATATGAATGTTAATGTTAGCTCCTGAGTCTAACTACCAGCCCGAGGAGAAAGTTATAAAGTTGAAAACTGGAAGAGAGTAGTCTAAACTAAAAGAGTTGGAATTTAAGTCCACCATGTTGATCTTGTGTCCGCCGTTCCCTACGTTTCCTTTTGGTTGAGCCTTGACCGGTTCTTCCCTCCGGTTGAAGCATTGGGGCGCTAGGTGATTGGTTCTCCCGTAGACATAACAGAATTTTTCATTAGTCTTCTGGCCAAAGATTTTAGGTTTGAAGAAAAAAAAGGTTTGAAAGAAGAGGAGTTAGAATGAGGAGCAGAATGAAAGTGGTAAGGTCTTTTGAATTTCTTTCCCTTGGGATTCTTAAATTTATGATTAGGCTTATCCCCCACTAAGGTAACTTTGATTTTCATATCAGATTTGGGTTTGAAATTTTGCCTATGCTAGTCTTCTATGCGAATTGCCTTCAGGTCTTGAACAAGGATAAAATCATCTTGCTTGTAACGGAGGCCTCCAGTAAAAGTTGCAAAGAAAGGAGGGAGTTTATCAATAAGTAAGACATCTTGTAATCGTTTAGAGAATTAATTTCCTTTTGATTGAAGGTGTCAGATGTAAACTTGAAATTTATGAAGTTGTTCATTTATGGGTTTGTTATCAACCATCATGAATTTATTGAAAGAAGAGGAGGTGAATCTTTCAATTCCAGCGTCATCGAGGTCATATTCATTCTAGGGTGCTTCTCATAGTTCTTTGGCACTCTTGTATTCATAATAGATGTCATACAGATAATCTGCGAGTGCATTAATAATTCTGTGGAGATAATGATAGTCTATTTCCTCAAGTTTAAAGATTATTTGAGTGGATGAAGTAGATTGAGAAAGAGTTTCAGGTTGTGCTGATGAAGATTCAACAAGTGAAGATTTAGAGGATTAGACATGTATAGAATCATCTATGGCTAAGATCAAGCCTAAAATGAACAACTAATATTTCACCCACTTTGCTCACCTCTTATAGAAGGTACCTGAAAATTTGTCAGATTTGACACTCTTAGAATGATCTGGATTGGCCATAGTGATGAAATGAAGCTACCTTGTATTATGTATATCAAATCATTTGAAATGCCAGAATTCTTGTTTAAAATATGAGAAATGATTCTAGCAAGATATTGTTTGTATCATGCAATAATGAGCTGCAAAAATTGAACAGTTCAATTAGTTCCCAAAAGTTATAAGGATAATCAAAATCTTCAATTTTACCAGTCCAATTGGCCAGGTCGGCGTAACTAAGGTGGGAGATTTTTTGCACTTCACGTTCCTTAATTATAAAAACACGTTGAGTACTTTTCCTTAATTAAACACCAATTGCACGAAATGTTGGGGAAATAATTTACCATTTCAATTTCCTAATTAATACATAGAATAAACTAATAGGAATTAAAATTAATAATTTACAAGATTTAGATAGTTCAATTTTGTTAACTAATATAGCTGCCAGAATAAAATAGCAAGAAGTTGCCAATATAGAACCGTATCTAGTTAATGAGCTACTTGTAGGAATTATTCAATTAAAATGCTAGTAGGTTGAAGCCAATTTGTAATTGGATAATAATTGCAAGGAATAATTAATTAACCTCTCAACGATCCTATTTCATGAGGGAAAAGATGATATGCTTTTAAAAAGGCATGTATACAATAATTTATAATTTAATTTAACACGTTCAGGAAAATATTTTTCTAGGAACTTTGATAATTTGAGATCTTGCACCAATTTGTAAATAAGAATTTGTAATAAATAATTTAATTCTCCTTTTACAAGAATTTGTGACTAATCACATGCAAGGAATAAATGGGTTGGTTAGTTACTTAAAATAATTTTCTTGAAAATCTATTTTGCAAGAAACCAACTAATGTTGTCCTAATCAACCAATTATAGCATGAAATAATAAACAATTATTGTGAGAATTTAGTTAATCAATAAGCTTGCAGGAAATAGAACAAATTTCTATTTTCTTCTAGATTGTTGGATAATTTTAGATCTATTTCCCAATTTAAAACATGCAATTAAGAAAATTGATTAATCAAGTAGCATGCAAAATCCTAAACAAGAATATTTTTGAGCATAAACATTTGCAAAATAATAAATCAAGAAAAGAAAATTGTTGGCATGGGTTAGTAATTGCGATGTCGCTGCTCTAGAAGAAAATAGGCTCGTCCCTTGCCAAGTGGTAAAAGCGTTCATCGGTATATCACCCACAGTTTCCCTTAGACAGAAGAGCAAGCCTCTACTCAGATGAAGATATTGTTTCCAGAATGGAAATAAAAAACTCGAAAGAAAAAGAATGAAAGAACTAATTTGTGGAGAGCAGAAATATGAGAGAGAAATCTAAAATTGTGTTGTTCTTCTATGGAATGAAGGGGAGATGAGCTCCTTTTATAGGCTCCAAGATCCCCATAATAAGTCATCAAAATAAATGAAAAGTAATGGTCAATGTAACACCCCGCCCTGACGGATATGGAGACGCTACTGCGACATATATACGCAGGATGAAAATATCCTCACATATATACATTAAGCATCAGTACAGACCAGAATCAGAGCACAAAAGTACGTAGTGTATATACATTCCAACATAAAGAGTACAACTTATAAAGTTATCACAGAGAGTGATATAATATTACATGTACATTACATCACGGTCAGGTACAAAAGTAAGATTTATAATATGTACAATACAAAAGATGCTCACGAGCTAAGAGGGGATCCACGAGCTAGTAGGAAGAGTCACGAACAGAAGGAGCTGGGACTAGTTAGCTTGCTCTGAGAGATAAGCTTGACCTTCGGCTAAGGGCTCCACTTCATTCCAAACTTCAGAATCTAAACATGCAAGTTCAGAGGAGTCAGAAACTCCCCAACGAGTGGCCAGGTGAATGCCAAATGGCGTACAGAGATAAGTACATGTGTATCAGTAAATCTGAATTAGAAAGCATGCATCAAAAATTGTGTCGTGAATACAGAAATAATAAGCATGCGACGAAGGCATAAACTGATGAAAGCAATTAAGCATGAATAAATCATTTATTACCGTTAATATTTATTCTTATTACTCGTCCTACCCATATGTCTAGGTATGTGTAATAGCGTCATCACACATACATCCACATCTGAGTAAATCGAGGCTGTTATTGGAAACCAATGGGGGTATCAACGAATAATGTTTACAGTGGGTCCCGTGGATACTCGGGACCACGAACCAGGATTGTTCTGTTGCTGGAGGACGGAACTTGTCGCGAGGAGTTCAGGAGGGTCTTATAGGATGCCTTTTCAGGATGGTACCAGGAAGATAGAGAGCCAGCGCTCCCCTCAGTCACATGGGGGTCCTGAGGTCGAACCGGAAGATTATTTGCACAACATACCTATTACCACTGTAAACACGAACATATATTGATATCCATAAGTTTCTCATGACCCGATGTAAGTTGTTCTTTTTATGATTTATTAGGTAATTATCGGATTACAAGAATGTATAGGAGCATGTCAGAAATATCAAGTGTACATGAGTATTATCAGGAGATCAGGTTAACATTCCCATAAGTGATAATTATAAGTCAAGTATATCATGTTGGATGGCAGGCGATGACAAGTAGGTGTCCGGTGATAACATGTCAGAGGTCAAGTTATAGTATGACAAGCAATAGAAGATATAACCGTCAATGCAGCTAGCAAGCAAATGAACATTCAAGAGGAGTTAAGCAGTGCTGGAGGCACGGACAACGAACAATGTTTAATCACTAAACCGCTTGGCGGAGCTACCGGAACGACTTCACCTAAAATGCGAGTCTAAAATCCGATAGAGTTCCGCCTAGGCGAGTCTAGTGATAAAGCGCTGAGCGCTAAGCATGCCAAACCAGGTGGAGCATAAGAGACCTGACGGTTTAAGCGCATTCCCTTTCAAGGAAGTGGGTGAGAGCCTTCAGTACGCCTGGGGTCTAAGTGCACCCTCAGTAGCTACCACGAAACCCATAAGGGTACAAAGCCTAAACCAATTGGGTAGCTAGCCCGGGAGTGGGCAGAAATCGAGAGTCGATATAAGGGTACCTGCACTGTTAGTACCACACATGTATAAATATGATGCAATCTACACTATTACAAACATTATAGTCATCAGTCCGATACAAGTCAAGACATGTCCACAGAATACAACACACCCACACCAGTACAATCACACCAGACTGATACAAAATACAACACAATATGAATTCTAATACAAGTTCAATTTTGTGAGTAAAGCTACTCGCCTAAAACAATACAAATGCGACTGAAACGCTGGGAACCCGGAAAGCAGCACGCACGAACTCCGTAGCGGGAAAAACACCAAAGCGAGAAGTAAACGGGGCTTGGCCTTTGGAGGTGGCTAGCCTAGGGTGGTGCACCACTTGATGGGTGGCCAAGAAGAGGCACAAGCTCCTAGGGAGCTAAGGTGGCCGGCCTCAAGGAGGAGGAGGGAGAGGAGAAGGTGGTGTTGGTGGTGGAAGTGACGTTGGATTTAAGAGGAGAATGAAAAGGAGTTGATGGAGATGATGAGGATGGTGTTAATGGAGGTTGTTGTGGTGATGATAAGGGTGGTGTTATGGTAGCAAGTATGGAGATGGTGGTGGTGGAGAGGAAAGTTAGAAGGAGTAGTGGTGATGCCATGATGGTGTTGTTGGTGGTGATGGAGATATTGAAGATGATGATAGTGTTGTTGGTAAAGTGGCTGCCGGAATAGTCACCGGAACAATCATCGGAGGAGTTTTTGTCGAAGAGGAGCTCAGTCCCTAGATTAGCATGGTGGCCGGCCTAGGACAAGGTGGTGTGGTGGTGATTTTGTGGTAGGATTTGTGTTGATGGTTGTATTGGAGAAAATAAAGGAGGTGCTGGTAATATGGTGGAGTTTTGGAGTCTGTGGTGTAGTAAATGGAGTTGGATAAGAAAGAAGATGATGGCAGGAGTTGTATTTGTTGTGGTTGTAGTGGAGATGAAGGAGGAATGGGGGGTGATAGGTTTTGATGAAGAAATGAAAAGGGAACGAGAAGAAAAGGAGTTGGTTTTTTGGAGTTGGAGTTAAAAGAGAAGGGAAATGAGTTTGAGATGAGATTTCTTGTGAAATGGTGATGGGAGAGGGAGTTATGGCCGGCCAAAATTGATAGGAGAGGCATTTGAGTGTTTGGGATATTTAGAAGGGGATATTTTGGTGGAAGGGTGTAGAATGTTTTGAATGATGGAGAAGGTTTTAGAATTTAGTGGAAGGAAGGAAAAAGAAAAAGAAAAAGAAAAAGAAAAGGGGAAAAAGGGAAAAATTTTGGAAGAAAAAGAAAAAATAAATGAAACAGTGAAATTCCCGGGTTCGGTTTCAGATGTGGGAAATTTTTGAAAAAAATATCAGAAAACACCTGAAAATCAAGTATCTCAGAAAGCTCTTCAAAAATTCTCAAAAATCAAGAATATTATACTGAGTATTATAATGAAATTAGATTTGAAAAATTCAATCCCATTTTCAAATTAAAAATCCTGAAATTAGCCATCAATACCGGTCGACACCGAATCTGGCCGGATTTTGATAAATTCAGAAAAATTTCAAAAAATGCATTAAGATAGTAAATATTATTCTAAGAAATAATGTGAAAGCAGTTTCAAAAATTTGACTCCGTGTATAATTTAAAATTCTGAGAATCAATCGACAGTACCTATTAATACCGATTTTTAGAGTTTTTATAGAAATAATTTAAAAAAATTTCAGAAAATCATGATAGATCTCAAATATTGTTAAACAGTCGTTAAAATTAAAATCGGTCAAATCTGACTATCAAAGAGCTCAAATCAAGTAGTACCGCTATACGAGCATAAATAAATATGAGAAAATAAAGAAATACGCTCCAAAAATCGGGATACGGATCTGGGTAAGTATTCTGAGGATGGGGTGTTACAGTCAAAATTAAGTTAGGTTTTAATTTGAAAATCAATTTCCATTTTAATTGATCCTATTAATTGATAAAATCAAATTTGGTTTAATTGTGAATTAATATGGACATTAATCTCATTTAATTGGGTGATCAATCTAATTAAAATAAGGAAGAAAGAGAGAGAATGTTTGAAACTTGATTTTTACAATTAAGATTTTAAAGATTTGCAACAATCTCCCTCAAAAATCAAGTTCCATAAATACAAAATATATAGGTTGGGCTGTTGGCCCAAAGGCCCATCACTCTAGTTTTGATGATGATTAACTCATGTAGTTATAGTACTAATGATCTTGTGTTTAATTAGTCTCAGATTTGTGATCAAGATCTTAGTAGGTGTTTAGCTTCAACAAAGGATTTAAAGTCAAGTTTTGGAGCTAACATGGTTTGATTCAAGAGCTTATGCATCAAGACCACATCAAGTACTCAAGAGGAGTGTAGGTCTTTGGATCAAAGTTTAGACCAAATCAAGAAGGAGAAGAAGACTTCAAGTGAAGACTTCAAGAGAAGACTTGAGTCTAGATTTGTTTTGTTAAAATTTTGTTTTAAGATAAAATGTAAAGGATAGAATAGTTGGTGGATTGCTTAAGTATACCATATACACTCACACACAAGATTTAGATGTGTTTTCATAAAAAGAATTTTCATTTTTGTAAAATGCATAAGAGTTTTCATTTTGGAAAAATACCGTTTTGATTTTTGGAGTTTAATATATACATGTGTTCTAACCAAAATTATTTAGTACTTATTGACAAAAATATAGATATTTCATCATGTATGTGTAGTAGATCATATCCATACACTCTATACTTAACAGTGTTTAAAATATCTTGTTTTTGTATTTGGAGAAGTTTTGGAAAAATCTATTTGGAAAAATACAGATTTTGTTTTATGCCAAACTTTTTAAATTATAAAAATAGTTCAAAATGTTTGTAACATGTCTTGATTTTACTCAAACATGTTTGTATATCAAAGTATAATACTGAAACTATTTTTGTAGATTTTTAGAGATTTTATGGGATTTTATTTAAGTCAAAAAGCCAAGTTTTTAATACCTATAATCCCTGTTTCTGGCTTCTACCGGTCGACCGGGCCGGTCGACTGAGTTAGGAGTCGGTTGACTGAGTCAGTCGACCGACGTGCACAAACGTGCACGCCCGGTTTTGCTGGAGGGCCGGTCGACCGACCCGGTCGACCTCCAGAGAGCTCTGCTATCTGGAAAGCCCCGGTCGACCGGGTAGGTCGACCGGCAGAGAGCTCTGCTCTCTGTTCCAGGCCACGGTCGACCGCTGGCTCAACGGTCAGAAATCTGACCGTTGGCCGGTCGACCGACAGCAGTCTGGACTGCTGATTGGACCCCAATGACTAGTTTTTCCTTGGCCTATAAAATGGAGGTTTCTTGGACTGTTTTACATAAGATTTTTGGAGAGTTTTAAACCTAGTTTTTCCCAACTATTTCAGAAGTTTTCTCCACTAGTTTGAGAGCAAATATTTCCAATTCAGAAGAAAGTTTATCAAGAGTGTTTTCAAAAGTGATTCTTGAGTTTTTCACCACAACTTCCATCCTTATTTTTCTCACAAACACTTGAGCTTTCCATTGATATATCCATCCTATAGGGATCTTTGTTGTGAGAGGATTTGAGGTGATCAAGTGTTTAGATCACCAAAGTTTTCATCTTTGCTTTGAGGAGGCGGACTTGTGTGTTCGCGATTGTTTCGAGTTCTAGTGAGAGCTCTTTGTAGAGGTGCGGCCTCGGCAAGCTTGCGTGCTTGCAGTGTGTAGTTCTTGCGGGAACGAGTGAAGGGACTAGAGAGTCCAAGAGTTCTAGTGGGAACTCCTTGTAGGTGTTGCGGCACCGAGTGATCCGGTGGGATCAATTTTAGTGAAAATCCTTCATAGTGTTGAAGGCGGGAACGTAGAGCAAGTGTGCTCGAACCTCGAAACAATTCTTCTGTGTTTGCGTTTGCTCTCTCTATCTCTTACTTGTCTTTATATCTTGCATGCTTATATTATCTTTATCTTTATATGCTTGATATATTGTGTGCTTAATTGTTATATGCTTAGGGATTGTTTGCTAACACTTGTATTCAACCAAGAGAGCCAATGCGACATCTCAACTCTTATCTAGAGGAATCTTGAGGAGTTAGTCCGAGCCCTTCACGGGGAATCCAACTACACTCTTGTGTTATACTTGGTGTGTTTAGCCTAAGAAGTTTTAGTGTGCATAAATAGTTTTAATTCCGCATTAATTGACCATTAGATTAGCTAGTCACCTATTCACCCCCCCTCTAGGTGATTACAATTGGTATCAGAGCCAAGTGCTCTTGATTTGGGTCTTACAACCTAGAGTTAAAGATCCTCATTTCTAGCTAATCACAATATTTGTTTACACACACATGAATTTCATGTCACCTCCCACCTTTGACATTCTTAACATCCAAACTTGGAAGGTTAAGATGTCTATGTACCTCAAAGGCCTAGGCATTCATGTTTATCTTGCTACTACTAAAGATTCATATGTTAATAATAGCAAGTATATTGAGGCTAACTCAAAAGCCATCCATGCTTTGAAGAGTACCCTAAATAATGATTATTTATGTAGAGTTGCTAATCTTGATTCGGCTTTTGTAGTATGAAACACCATCATCTCCCTTGGCGAACAAGAACAATATTATGCGGGGAGCGACTTGGATGTTGGAAGTAAAGCTTCCAATGTATGCTACATGGTCCAAGGGGATAACCCCCTTGAGGTAACTACCGAATCCAAGCTAGAAGAGGATGTTGATATGCCATATGATGAACTTTCATCTTTTTGTCAACAACTTCTAGAAAAATATGACATGCTTAAAAAGGATAACAAGAAAATGAAAATAAATTTGATTGCATGTTAAAAGAAAAAGATTCTTTTCAAACTAAATTTGAAAATGTTTCAAAAGAAAATGAATGTTTGAAAAATGAAAATATTTCCTTGCTTTCTAAATTGAATAATCTTTGTGAAGGAAATACTTCATTGAAAAATAAAATTGTTTTGGTGGAAAAACAAAAAGAGATTGCTTTGCAAGAAAACAACTCTTTGAAATAAAAAGTCGCTGAAAAAGAAAAGGTTAATGTTTCTAAAATGAAAAAGATTATTGATCATGCTTTTCATACCACAACTATTGATAAAAATGAAGTTAAATTTTTGAAAAATAAAATAGATTGTTTGAGCTCAACTTTGAGCAAATGTGCATTTAACCATTCTAGATTGGAAATCTTATTTCAAAAGAAACAAGTTTCCCATGTTCATGCACATCACCCACAACATGCATATGCACATTTTGCACGCCACGATCATTCTCATTCACATGTGCATAGTAGAGTTTACAAATGTACACATTGCGGCCGCAAAGGCCATTTAGCAAGATTTTGTTATGATAGAATAAATTCTTTAAATTTTGCTAATAAGAATGTTTGGGTTTCTTACAATGCTAACCCCCGAGGACCCAAAAGAAAATGGGTACCAAAATTCTCACCTTTTGTATTTGATGTAGGTGCGGGCTCTCACAAAACGTGAGAGAGTTGGTGCCTTGACGGTGGATGCACATGGACTTGATAGACATACATTTAATGCACCGCTATCAAGGAGGTTTGGTGGGACGACCACCATGTTTTAGAGATTTGGAGTATAGTTCATGTGTTGGTAACTATCTCTAAAACTCCTAATTTATTTACATGCATTTATAATTGATGATTTTTAGCATGTGTTAGTGTTTGTTAAAATATTCATGTTTTAATTTTATGTTTAAATAATCATGTTTTGTATTTCATGTGGTAAACACTTGTTTAGATGTAGTTTTCGTCAAAACTTGTGTATATACGTGTATAAGTAGTGAGATTCATATACGTTTGCACTTTATTGTTCATTTGTACTCACTATATGCGCATGTATAACCTAGTTTTGATGATTCCCTCATTTACACTTGTTTTACCTATTTACATGTTTTACTTCATGTATATGCTATTTTTGTTCAAAACTAATGAATATACATGTATACCCCTTGAGTCATTTGCCTTCATGCAATTTATATTATGGACTCTTTTTATATTTGGGATATGTATGCATATTATTAGTTTTGGATAAAAACATACATATACCTAGAAGTTTGTTTTTAGATGAAAAATGAATTTTTATGATTTTCATCTTTATATGAAAAATGAATTTTCATGTTTTTCACTTGTTTGATTAAATGATATTTGTTTTGAGCTTCATTAATTACTTTCATGATAATGCTACTCACATGATTATGGTATACTCACATTTCATTTGTTTACTCATGACATTATTTTCATGAGATATTTTGAGCCTTATATATTTCGAGTGTCAATTCTTGTGTTTTTAGCATGCTTCATGGATTCATATGATTTGATTTCATGTTCGAAGGATCTTTAACTAGTTTTTCAAAAATTACTTTTAACTAGTTATTTATTCTTCATTTGGTAGTGTTTTCAGTATAAAAATATTTTCAAACTCTAGTTTTTGAAAACCTCTACCAACCTCGTTATGGGCGGACGGATGGGCGAGCATGCCTTGTATCCCTTATTAAAAATCTTTTATCTTGTGCATAAAAAGGGTGGTGTATTATGAGTTATATACTTGATTCACATCATATTTTCAATTGATATCTCAATTGATATTTTCGTATATACTCATATTTTGTTTTCTATATATGTATGCTTCATTTCATATAATATCAATTTCTATTGGTATTTTCATTTTTCATACATATATATAATATGTTTGTGCTTGAGTTACACAATATTTACATATTTAAAGCACAACATATGTTTATGCTAAGCTTGTATTAAATCTTGATTTCAATTGATTTCTCAATTGGTACTTTTTATAAGCTTATGTATTATTTTCAATTGGTATTTTATTGATATCAAAATTTACAATAAACTTCAATTGGTATCCATATATTTCAATTGGTATCTATATATTTCAATTGGTATCAATATGTTTCAATTTCCAATTGGTTTTTATTTCATTTGGTATCAATATGTTTTACCTACTTGGTATCAAAATTCATCATGTGTTTCTATTGGTATCAAAATTTAATATAAATTTAAATTGGTATCAAAATATTTTCTTTCATTGGTATCAAAATGTAAAAATGTTTCGATTTCAATTTTTCAATTTCAATTGGTATCACAAATTCCCTATTTCATATGGTATAAAATTCTTGTGATATATCAAATTGATTTGTTGAAGAATTCAAAATTTGTATTGTTTATTTACAATTAGTATCTTAAAAATTTTGTTTATTTACAAAGGTATCTCAAAATGTGTTTTATTACATTGAGTAAATTTTAAAATTTATTTTAAGTAATTATCAAAAATTTGATTTAAAAATGTTTTGATATGTATTGCCTATATGTAAGGAGAGCTTAACATCTCTTCTATATATAGATTCATGTTGAGTGTAACTTATATTGAGGAGCTTGACAACTCTTCTTTATGTGATACACGTGTGTAGGGGGAGCTTCACATCTCCTCTTATGCATTGTATAATATGCGTTATGTGAGTTAGGGCTTGTCATCCCTTCTTCATGTAATGCATGTATGTAGGGAAGTTAACTTAGCGTCTTCCTCTTCATGAATGTATATCGCATATATCTCTTTATTGGTTAATTTGATTTCGCCCCTTTGTTGATTTTTGTTTTTGACAAAAAGGGGGAGAACATTGCTTTGTGTTTAATTTAACCCCTTTGTTGATGATTGACAAAAGGGGGGAGAAAGATTTTGAGTTTATATATGCATATTTGAGTTTTTGCATATATTGAGTTTATGCATGTTTATGCATTGTGTTTATGCATCTTTTGTTTTATAAAATGGGAGAATGTTTTTGAAAGTTTAAACAAAAAGGGGAGGAAAGTTTTGGAAAAAAGATTTTAGATTTATGTTTTGTCTCTCATCTTATTGATGCATATATGTTTGTTTTGTTTCATGTGCTTCATTGAATATATATTTGTTTATTATTATGCATGAGTTAAGGGGGAGCTTCTTTGAAGCTTTACTTTAATCCATGTATATATATAACTTCATGAGTTTTGTCATCATCAAAAAGGGGGAGATTGTTGGCCCAAAGGCCTATCACTCTAGTTTTGATGATGATTAACTCATGTAGTTATAGTACTAATGATCTTGTGTTTAATTAGTCTCAGATTTGTGATCAAGATCTTAATAGGTGTTTAGCTTTAACAAAAGATTTAACGTCAAGTTTTGGAGCTAACACGGTTTGATTCAAGAGCCTATGCGTCAAGACCACATCAAGTACTCAAGAGGAGTCTAGGTCTTTGGATCAAAGTTTGGACCAAGTCAAGAAGGAGAAGAAGATTTCAAGTGAAGACTTCAAGAGAAGACTTGAGTCTAGGTTTGTTTTGTTAAGATTTTATTTTTAGATAAAATGTAAAGGATAGAATAGTTGGTGGATTGCTCAAGTATACCATATACACTCACACAAGATTTAGATGTGTTTTCATAAAAAGAATTTTCATTTTGGTAAAATACATAAGAGTTTTCATTTTGGAAAAATACCGTTTTGATATTTGGAGTTTAATATATACATGTGTTCTAACCAAAACTATTTTAGTGCTTATTGACAAAAACATAGATATTTCATCATGTATGTGTAGTGGATCATATCCATACACTCTATGCTTTAAAAGTGTTTAAAATATCTTGTTTTTTTATTTAGAGAAGTTTTGAAAAAATCTATTTGGAAAAATACAGATTTTGTTTTATGCCAAAATTTCTAAATTACAAAAATAGTTCAAAATGTTTGTAACATGTCTTGATTTTACTCAAACATGTTTGTATATCAAAGTATAATACTGAAACTATTTTTGTAGATTTTTAGAGATTTTATGGGATTTTATTTAAGTCAAAAAGCCAAGTTTTAATACCTATAATCCTTGTATCTGGCTTCTGCCGGTCGACCGGGCCGGTCGACCGAGCTAGGAGTCGGTCAATCGACGTGCATAAACGTGCACGCCAGGTTTGGCTAGAGGGCCGGTCGACCGACCCGGTCGACCGCCAGAGAGCTCTGCTCTCTGGAAAGCCCCGGTCAACCAGGTCGGTCGACCGGCAAAGAGCTCTGCTCTCTGTTCCAGGCCACGGTCGACCGGGCCAGTCGACCGCTAGCTCAACGGTCAGAAATCTGACCGTTGGCCGGTCGACCGACAGCAGTCTGGACTGCTGATTGGACCCCAATGACTAGTTTTTCCTTGGCCTATAAAATGAGGGTTTCTTGGACTGTTTTACATAAGATTTTTGGAGAGTTTTAAACCTAGTTTTTCCCATCTATTTCAGAAGTTTTCTCCACTAGTTTGAGAGCAAATATTTTCAATTCAAAAGGAAGTTTATCAAGTCAAAAGTGATTCTTGAGTTTTTCACCACAACTTCCATCCTTGTTTTTCTCACAAACACTTGAGCTTTCCATTGATATATCCATCCTATAGGGATTTTTGTTGTGAGAGGATTTGAGGTGATCAAGTGTTTAGATCACCAAAGTTTTCATCTTTGCTTTGAGGAGGCGGACTTGTGTGTTCGCGATTGTTTCGAGTTCTAGTGAGAGCTCTTTGTAGAGGTGCGGCCTCGACAAGCTTGTGTGCTTGCGGTGTGTAGTTCTTGCGGGAACGAGTGAAGGGACTAGAGAGTCCAAGAGTTCTAGTGTGAACTCCTTGTAGGTGTTACGGCACCGAGTGATCCGGTAGGATCAATTTTAGTGGAAATCCTTCATAGTGTTGAAGGCGAGAACGTAGAGCAAGTGTGCTCGAACCTCGAAACAATTCTCCTGTGTTTGCGTTTGCTCTCTCTATCTCTTACTTGTCTTTATATCTTGCATGCTTATATTGTCTTTATCTTTATATGCTTGATATATTATGTGCTTCATTTTTATATGCTTGGGGATTGTTTGCTAACACTTGTATTCAACCAAGAGAGCCAACGCGGCACCTCAACTCTTATCTAGAGGAATCTTGAGGAGTTAGTCCAGAGCCCTTCACGGGGAATCTGGCTACACTCTTATGTTATACTTGGTGTGTTTAGCCTAAGAAGTTTTAGTTTGCATAAATAGTTTTAATTCCGCATTAATTGACCATTAGATTAGCTAGTCACCTATTCACCCCCCCTCTAGGTGATTTTATGGGCAACCTCATATTGTGGATTCTGGACAAATAGCTTGTGGCCTAGAATTTACTCTTAGTGAATTCATCGCCACCTGAGAGACATAGGACTATGAGTTGAATTAGGCATCTTTACTAGATATTGGTGAAAGACACACAATAAATTTTCATCTATTGAGCGAGCGAGTTGAGCATTAAAGGTCATGCTCACAGTAATTGGCTCATGAGAGTTTCTAGGGGTCATCCTGCCCACAACCGCGAGCGTCACAGTTCATCTCATGTAGATAAGTCCTCCAAGGATACTAGAGCTGGATGTTATACTCTCGCACTATATGCGTCAGACTTATTAAGAGTTAAGTTCAACCTAATCAGCTGTATCATAAGAGCATCATCACCATAGAGGAGTAGTAGCTATGTAATATCTCCTAACTTATAATATCGTATTAGTATTTTTGAACACATTATCTGGATTTATTTTTATTTAATTATCATTATTACTATCATTATTATAAATGTATTTTATTAACACTATGCTTACCATTTATTAGCTTTCTTAATTATTATTATTAATTAGTATTATTCATAACACCTCGTTACCAGAATACTTACTTAGATACATGTTCTGATTTTTCGATAATATTTTTGATATTTCCCCATATTTATTTTTATTTGTGACTATTTATATCACCGTTTGGTATCGGCTCCAGATTTTTGACTCAGAGTCAGCTCTAGCTTGAACCCGAGACCGATCCAATAGTACTGCTCAATTTGATCTCCCTGGTAGTCAGACTTGACTGATCGTAGTTTCAAATACTGTTTTTCAATATTTTAAATTTTTCAAGATTTTCTGAAATATTTTGAATTACTCTGCAAAATTTTCAAAATCGGTATCGACAAGTATTGCAGATCGATTCTTGGATTTTTTTAATTTAGAAATGGAGTTGAATTTCTAAAAACTATTTTCATGTTATTCCTCAGGATTATATTTTCTATTTAAACTCATTTTTAGACATTTTACTGAATTTATAAAAATTCGACCGAATTTGGCGTCAGCTGGTATCACCAGTTGATTTCAGATTTTTTTTTAATTTGAAAACGGGATTGAATTTTTTGAATCTGATCTCACCATATATCTTAATATAATATTTTTTTAGAGAATTTTTGGAGATTTTTCCGAGTTACTTTATTTTTTCAATATTTTCGGTATTTTCTTGAATCTGGAGTTATTACCCGGATACTTTCTTTTCTTTTCCTTTCTTTCCTTTTTCCTTTTCCTATTTCTGTTTTTTTTCTTTTCTTTTTCTTTTCCCCTTTTTTCCTGCAAACAAACCGCCCCAAAATATCTTCACCCAATCTCTTCTCTTTTTCTTTTCCTACTTCTTTCTTTTTCTTTTCTGTTTTCTTTTCCTTCTCTCTACAACCGACGTCAGACACCTTCTTCCCATCCCAAATCTCTCTCGCTTTCTCTCTAATTCTCTCTCACCAACTCTCACACTCTCCCTATCACCCAATCACCCTTTCCTCTCCAATAGGCAAGCACCACCGGCTCCCTTCACCTCTGGTGGCCTAAGTCGGCCTGGTCCCTCGCCGACGACGTCCCAGGCCCGTGGTGCCCCCCAAACTCTGGCCACAACCCTCCAACTCTCCCACCATCTCCTTCCTCCTTCTCCAAAACCTACCACCAACATCTTCTTCCTCCTCTCAAATTTCACCATCAAAACCACCACCCATCACCACCAATCAAGTCCTTCACCAAATTCACCATCTCCACCACTTCCATCTTCAATTTCACTATAATCCATTAGCTTCATCATCATCAATATCATCATCTTTATCACCATCACCATCATCAACATCAACATCACGACTACCACATCCCCTTCTTCTCCCCTTTCCTCTGGCCGCCGGTGCGCCGCCACTAGTCGGCCAGCCTTCTCCTTCTACTCTTGTTCTTCTCTCCCTTTCTCTCTTTATTTTCCTTCCTTTCTCTTTATCTTTCTCTTTTCTTTCTTACTTTTTCCTATTTTTCTTCTTCTCTCTATCTCTCTCTTCCTTCTCCATGTCCTTACCCTTTCCCCTGGCCATGAGCCAGGCCATGACCATGGCCAGGTCGTGGCCTTCCCCCTCTCTCTTGTTCTCTCTATTGATTCCCTCTCTCTCCTTAGTTATCTCTCTCCTCTCTCTCTTTAATTATTTTCTCCTCTCTCTTTTGTTCTCTCACTCTCTCTTATTAATTCTCTTTCTCCTCTCTCACCATCTTGATTTCTCTTTCTCTTAGTTCCTTCTCTTTCCTCTCATTTATTCTCTCTCTCCTCTTATATATATATTATATTATATTTTATTATACTTGAACGTGTGCTGGCGTTGATTTGGAGTTTTTGGGATTTCACGACGTATTTCGAGATTTATAGGTGAGATATTCTCGCCTTATTGGGTACCCCGCTTTGACGGGTTTATACATATTTCTGGATTTATGAGTTTGTACTCTGGAATGTGTTGTTGTATTTTATGGACATGTTGCATTTGTATCGGTCAGTTGTATTTATATTGATGTGATGAATGCTTGTAATAATGTAAGCTATTTTCTATATTTGTTATGCTATTTTGTATACTGCTTGTGATATTGCTTTATTATTATGCTCGGCTGACCCTTCGTGGTGGCCCACAACCTTCTGGTTCTCAATCAGCCTTGGGGCTTAACCGCTTGGCCTGCTTGTTATATATATGCATGTTTGGTATTAACACTTCTGCATGTGGCTATTCAACCTCCGGGCTCTCACTTATTTGGCTGACCCTTCATGGTCACCCTTAGACCCTCTGGGTCTCTCATACTCTACCTTGTAGGTGAGCCTAGCGCTCAATACTTTACCGCTAACTCTTTTCAAGCGTACTTACATCGTGAGCAGGGCTTTGCTACGTTCGATGTTATAGCGTTCATACGATTGCTTCGCAATGTGTGTTTAGCTGTACCGTGAGAAGTAACCACGCCGACCGTGATAGCATTTAATGTTGTACGCTATCTTCGCTCCAGCCTTACTTAGCTCTACTTGGATGTTTTCCTTTTGCTCGCTAACTTTATTCTTGCTTTGCTCAGTCTTCGGACTTAACCTTCGAATTCTTTATTAGCTCCATCGGGAGGCAAGCTTAGCACTTAACACTTTAAAGCTAACTCATTCGAACATAGCTTCGCTGCGTGTAATGGCATGGTGTTCATACGCCAGCTTCACCGCATGCGTTTAGCTTCGCCGCAAGCATGCTTCATCACGTTTGTTGGCAGGGCGTTCATACGTGACTTCACCGTGTGCGTTTAGCTTCGCTGCGGATGTGGCTTCACCATGAGCGATAGCTATACATTATCATGGCTTCGCAGCGAACGATAGCCTCACCGAACGCTCTAGCGTTTAGAGCTGCACGTTAACTCTAGAGCCAAGCTCTATCGTGTACCCGACGTAATGCCTACACGGCCTGGCTTTGCTCCAGCTTGACCAAGCACCCACCTAGATAATTAAATAAATAAATTATTATTCTTTCTTGATGGTTGTTAAGAGTTTGAAATCTTTACTTAAACTGTTTTTCTGAAATTGTATTATTTTTGGTATTCGGACCAATCTCCTGTATCGATACCATTTTCTCGTATTGTGTTATATGACAGTTATCACATGCCATGCTATTACTTGATATGACTTTAACTGCTATGCTAACTCTTACTATGATGGTTACTTGACACCTGACACTTGCATGTTATCACCTGTCACATACATGTAATTGCCTGGCATCTGCCATGTTTAATACTTGACTCATGATTATCACATTTTGAGCATGTAATAATTGATATTCCAATATACCCATGTTACTCATGTACCTGCCTGTCATGCTCTTGCTAATTTTGTAAATTGATAATTATATAATCGTAAGAAAAAAGACAACTTACATTGGGTAAGAGGTAAACTGATGAACTTCAATAGATATATTGTGCAACTAAAATCTGGTTCTACCTGTGGGCTGATTATACACCAAAATTGCATTACTATCATCATTTTTACACATATATCCTTTATAGTTCCTTTATTAATTAATGCTATTAATCCTCTTTTTGCTTATGGTGTGTAGAAATTCAATAAAAAAGGAGATAATTGTTGTCCCAGAGGCCTTTCACCTTAGTTTTGATGATGACTAACTTATGAAGGTTAGTTTACTAATGATCTTGTATTTAATAAGTTTTAGATATTGATCAAGATCTTAGTAATGATTTGACTTTAATAAGAGATTCACAGTCAAAATGTTAAAGCAAACAAGTACTGATTCAAGAGCTTACATCGCAACGATCGCATCTAACTTCTTTGGATCAAGTTTGGATTGAGTCGGCTTGGAGAGGGAGTTCTACAAGAAAATTTCAGTTTGTTTAGTTTAGTTTTGTTTTAGATCTTGTATAAAGATAGCTTAGTCTTGATATGCTCAAGTTCACACACACACAAGTTCAATAGTTTTGTTTTCGGCTTAACCGGTTTTGAATTTTCAAGTTTACATTTATCGAATTCATTATAGATAGTGTAACGCCCCGATCCTGGCGGATACGGGGACGTCACTGCGACGTATATACGCAAGTCAGAAGTACCTTCACGTATATACGCTAAGCATCAGTACAGGCAAGAATCAGAGTGCGGAAGCAAGTGGTGCATTATACATTCCAACACATGAGTACAATTACAGAGTTATCACCAGATGTGATAAATATTACAATAATATTACATCACCAGATAGGCGCAAATGCGAGAGTACAAGGGATATACTAGAGTAAACAGTATAAAAGGCACTCACGAGTTTACTAAAAGGAAACTCGGGAGGCACACAGGGGCCTGGAAGGATAGAGCTCAGGACGGTCAGCTGGAGATCCACACTACCGCTGTGCTACTCTGATCAGCAACAGGGAGGATCCACACGCTCCAATGCTCCAAAACCTGGACATGAGGATCCAGGGGAGTCAGATGAAACTCCCCAGGCGAGTGGTAGGCAAAAGCCAAGTGGCGAGCCAGGATGAGCACAAGTGTGTATATAACAGTGATATCGAGTACAGAAGACAGGAGGGTTAGAATACAAGTATAGCAGGTATGAACAGGTATAACATAATCATCATAAAACAGGAAATCCGATATAAAACCTTATTATGTGCAAAACCGATTATACAAACTTAGGTCACGGCTTCATGAGACTAGTACCTCGAAGGAATAATCCAAACAAGGAAACCCTCATCTATATACCTTTATCCCATGTCATCGTAATCTAAGCGCATAGAACCAGAGTTGCAAATCACACAATAGTCATAACAGGAGTACATAACAGGAGTCATAACAGGAATCAGAACAGGAGTTCATAACATGCATAACAGGAATCATAACGGGCATCATAACAGGAATAACAGGAATCATAACAAGCATAACAGGAGTCCATGACAGGAATCATAACAGGAGTAGCAGGAATCATAACAAGCATCATGATAGGCATCTATTATTATTATTACTCGTCTGACTCATATATCTAGGTATGTGTCCTGGTGTACATCCCAACACACATACATCCATATATAAGCAAGCCGAGGGTTGTTACTGGAAGCTGATGGAGAACTGATAGCTCCTCTTATAGTAGTTCCCGTACACCCGGGACCAGCTTGAGGGCCTTAAATCCCTCTAACACGCATCTTCTGAGGGCCTTAAATCCCTCTAACACGAATCGTCAGTTCAGGTAATCCACTACTATAAGCAAGGCATCATTCCGGCATCCATCACTTCCTCCCATTCCCCATACAAGTTGTCCTTTTTATGGCTTATTAATATTATCAGATTACGGGAATGAGTAGGATCATAACTTGTCATAACAGGTATCATAACGGGAATCATAACAGGAGTCAGGCATAACTAGTGTACATAACAAGAGATCTGGTACTACATTCCCTTAACGTGATAATCACAAGGTCAAGTATATCATGCTTGGTGTCAAGAGACAGCATGACAAGAGGTGATATTCATCAAGTAACAAGATATGAAAGTAAGAATATATAACACATGCACCAAAGATAAGATCCAAATGCAATAAAGTAATTAACCATGACAATCAGCCAGAGTTAGTCGACTAGGGTGAAATGGGTAGTCGACTAATAAAGGTATTAGTCGACTATAGAAAAGGACCAAGTCGACTATAAGGACTGCGTCTCACAAGGTCGCGTCTTTCAGAAAAGAGTTAGTCGACTATGAAAATGGGGTAGTCGACTTATAAAAGACTGCGTTTCATAAAGTCGCGTTCTTCAGGAAAAAGTTAGTCGACTTGTAAAAGGGAGTAGTCGACTATAGAAATCTGCGTTTCAAGAGCTGCGTTTCACAGGAAAGGTTAGTCGACTTATTAAGGTGGGGTAGTCGACTATAGGAAACTGCGTTTCAGAGAACTGCGTTTCACAGGAAAAGTTAGTCGACTAGGAATATGGGGTAGTCGACTAATGAAGTCTGCGTTTCAAAAAAAGGGTGCGTTTCAAAGGAGTTAGTCGACTAGGGTCAAGGGAGTAGTCGACTAATAAGGTTTTCAAGTCGACTGATAGGCAGGTCAAGTCGACTAATCGTCTGAAAACAGAGTACAGAACAGATTTTGATGGTTTGTGTTTGATGACTAAATTACAACACAAATATGCAATATTTTGTCCAAGTCTTGGCGAGTAGAAACTCGTCTAAAAACGTTCTTATGCGTCCAACGTTCCGGGAGAGTTCTTGTTCAACTTATCACCAAAACGACCGCCGGAATAATCGCAAGCGATTACCGAAAAGTCTACGGCGATGTTGACAACTAAGAAAACCCGGCCCCAATCCTAAAAAAGGGGGGAACCGGCCTTAGTGTCTTGACAACAAAGAAGAGCACGGCCCCAATCCAAAAGGAGTGACCGGCCTTCACCAAGTGATGGAGGAGAAATTTGGAGGAGGTTAAGGCTTTTGGTGGAGTGAAGTAAAAATGAATTAGAAATGAGAAGGAAGTGTTTATATAGCTTTTGAATTTGTGAAGGAGGTGCCAATAATGTAGAAGAGAGGGGGTTTTATGTAAATAAAAGGGGTGAGGTGTTTCTCTTGGCCAATCATGGCCGGCCATGGAAGAGAGAGAGAGAGAGATATTAATGGTGGAAGTTGGTGGAAGTGTGTAGAAAATGTTGGAAAATTGGAGAAACTTGTGGCTTGTGGAGGAAGGAAAGGATTTAAAGAAAAAGAAAAAAGGAAAAGAAATTAAAAGGGAAGATATTTTCTTGGGACTCAAAAGTGAAACTGTTGAAAAAGACTGATTCCCGGGTTTGAGCCGTGGATGTGGAAAACATTTCGAAAAATACCGAAATCGTCCAGAAATCAAGTATCTCGGAACGACTCGCAAAATTTATCAAAAATCAAGAATAATATTCTAAGACTCATGGTGAAATTCGTTTGAAGAAATAATTTATCATTTTGAAATTAAAAATCCCGGATACTGGTCGATACCGACTCCGGTGGAATTTTCATAAATTCATAAAATTCTCAGAAAAAGTATTTAGGTAGAAAATATGATTCTAAGAGGAAATGTCTAAAGACTCTTTGAGAAATTCCAATCTGTCTGTAAATTAAAAATCTGGGAATCGATCAGTGGTACTGGTCGACACCGGTTTTGAAGATTTTCAATTTAATTTCGAGAAAAATCCAGAAAATCCTAGAAAATATAAAATATTAGAAAATAATATTTAAAACTAAAATTGGTCAAATACAAGAAGTAAATCGAAAAATACGATCGAAAAACTGAATACGCAACTAAGTACGTATTCCGGGAACGGGGTATTACAGATAGAATCAAAAGTAGTTTACATATATGTATATTAGATTTCATCTATATACATTTATGATTCATATTGTCTAAAAACTTATTTTGATGATTCTAGTTCATGTGCTACAAGTTTTATCTCTTAACAAAACTTAGTTTTGAATTTATTGTCAAAAGCACAGATATATCAATTACTATGTGTATTAGATTTTATCCATACATAATATGCTTCAAAAGTATTTCTATATCATGTTTTTGTAATTACATAAGTTTTGGAGAAAACAGATTTTCATTTCAAAATTCAAGTTTTGAAAAATACCGGTTTTGGCTTAAAGCTTAATTCTATGTCACAAATAGATCAAATTATTTGAAATATGTGTTGAAGTTTAGTCACACATATTTGTTCTTCAAATGTTTATAAGAACTTATTTTTGTGGATTTTATGTGATTTTATGAGATTTTATAGGTATTAAAAAGACCAAGTTTTCAAACCTAAAAAACCCAGCCTGAGACCTCTGGCGGCCGACCCACCGGTCGACTGGACCAGAGCTCGGCCGACGGTCGACCAATGTGCACAGACGTGCACAACTTGCCTTGGCCTAGGGCCGGTCGACCGGACGGTCGACCGATCCCGAGAGCTTGCTCTCTGGATCTAGCCCCAGTCGATCGTACGGTCGACCGACCAAAGAGTTCACTCTCTGGTTCTACCCTCGGTCGACGAGTGGTCGACCGACAGGCAAATTGCCATGGGGCGGTCGACCGGTCAGTCGACCGATAGCCCTAACGGTCAAAAATCTGATCGTTGGTCGGTCGATCGGGCGATCGACCGACAGGTCAGTTTTGACCTGATCTGGACCCCAACGGCTATATATTCAGACCCTATAAATATGGGTCATTTGAGGCTAGTTTCAACTAAGATTTTTGAGAGCAAATTTTTTCCACCTTCTCAAGTATGTTTAACAAAATTTTCAAAAGAGTTTTTGTGCCAAAATTCTCTATCTTTATTTGTTTTCAAAGTTTTGAAAAATCAAAGAAAATCAAGTCTTTGGGAATTTATTTTGTCCTTCATTTTATATATTCATCAAGAAGTTTTTTCCAAGTATTTTCTTTATTGTCTTATTTTCAAATACTTTGTTTTCTCACATACTTGAGCTATCATCTCAAATCTATCTTTAGGATCTTTGTATTGTGAGAAAATTATTTTTGATCTTTCAAGATCACCAAGAGAGATTATTTGTGATTTTTGTGATTACCAAGTGTACTTTCCTTCGCTTTGTGCTTGGTTAGGTGCCCACCTCTTGTGTAGAGGTTTATGTTAGAGAGAGGAGTTGAGTACTCCCGGTGTTAAGCTGTAATTTCTCGGTCGAGGTCTCTTTGTGGAAGGTCATGTATGGACATAGTGGAAATCCTTCTGTCTGAAGGCAGGGACATAGAGTAGTGGCTCGAATCTCAAAACATATCTTGGTATTTGCGTTTAATCCGCTATCTCTCAACTCTATCGCTCTTATATCTTGCATTGCTTTACATTGTTTATATTCATATGCTAGATATTGTTTGTGTGTGCCCACACTTGTGTTCAACCAAGAGAGCTTATTAAAGCACCTCAACTCTTAATATAGAGGTATCTAGAGCAGCAGTTCCAGAGCCCTTCACGAGAAATTCATGCTCACTTTTGATTACACATAATATGTTTGCAATGAAGTTTTAAATTCCGCATTATTTATCCTAAATTAGCAAGTACACCTATCCACCCACTTTTGGTGCACTTTCAATAATGAGTAGAAGAAGCTTCTACTCTATGTAAAGTTAGATTTTAAATTAAACTAAATCTAAAGGAGGAAAGGATACATCATCATCTTTAAAATTTAAATTCAAAATCAGAAGATATACTTCTAGAAGATGAATGGGATAAAGTTAATCCTAATGGATATAAGGAGGATTATTCAAATTAAATGAAGTTCAAAATCAATTCTGACTCGGATTCAGACTGTACACCTTTTAGTATTCGGATCATAACTTTCGCAATAGATATTCAAATCCAATGATTCAAGATTCTATATAAAGAGGACGTAAAGGTCTACAATTTATATGTTGATATAATTTCCAATCAGCCTTCCGATGAGTCATATTCAATAATTAACACGCCAACATGCTGCAGATCAGAATTGAATTCCCTATTGAATTTGAAAACCTTCTAATTTGTATCATATTGTGATTAGATTTGAGGCATATTCAAAGAGCTGAGATCTTTCATAATCTATCATCTCACATCAGAGATCAAAATTAGGATTTTTCTGTAGATCTATTTTCTTTTTGAATTTTTATTTTTGTACGAGGAGGAAGATAACTCTTGTAATTGATGGTGATAATCAATAAACAGGTTCTATCTTTCTCATATCTTTGTTTATTTTTAATTTTATTTTTTTCTTATTTTCTTTATTTTATTCTTTCTTTTTGCTTGCTATGTTTACCATGAGTAGTTAGATCTTTTTCTCATGGCTTGCTAATATATCACCACCATCACATCAATGTCTAGTTGATAACCAGATTAGATTATTGCATGCCTACAATAATCTTTCTTCTTGAAGACTCATTAGGATAAGCAGCTAGTTTAAATACTTTTTTATTGTTCTTCTTAATCTATACTTGATAAATATCTTGATATTTTAATGTTTAATTTTAATAAGTGTTAGAGTTAAAGATTTGCTTGTACTTTCTAATAATCTTTCTTACTTTATACTTGACCGACAATCTTGATATTGTAATGTTACATCTTGGTTAGTTCTATTACAACCCGTATCCTTGTTTCTGTCCCATGTATCTTACTTGATTTTGTGGTAAAATATTATGTTTAGGATTTAAAGTGACGTAATTATCTATCTAGCATTAACATGTATGGTGGTTGATTATTAGTAAGCTGTGAACTTTCTTTTTATTTAATTTTTTATCCATATACAATTTATCCTTTCTTTTCTAAGTTCTAACAACATAGAAGATAATGAAAAGACAATAATATCAAAAGCTCCTATCGCATCTCTCCCTGAAGTTCGACTCATTTAGCTCTTACAACAGTGGTTAAATTGTGAAGATTTAGAGTTAAAACCAATCACATACACTTTACATATTCTCTGTATTCTTTCACACAATCAAATTTTGGCACTGTTATCGGGGAGGGAATAATATACATTGTTTTTTAACTAAATTCTTCTTTGTTTGTGTGAAAATCATAAAAAATATATATTCCCCATGGCCTATCTAAATTCATTTGGTTACAATTCATTTGATAGGTCAAAACCACCTTTCCAACAACCATCTTCATACACCCCTTTTTCAAACCTATAGAAGAACAATCTGATTGGGAAAAAAAGATAAAAATCTTAGAATATTTTAAGTGACGAATTCATAAAGTGGAAGACTCGCGATCCATTCAAAGGTCTCAAACCTTAAATCCATACATGATTCAAACCAAAATGATTTATCCATTATCTCGAATAGGTTAGAAATACAATTGGATCATTTGAAAAACACTGAAAATATTAGGATTGAGGAAACTCTACCTAACACCTTTTTGACCTTTTTTGATTCACCCAACCCTATTGACGAGACCGTCAATCATGGTGTCTTGAAGACCTTAATCAAAATTCAATTCATCACACCAACGTGAACTTGATCAATTCAACACATGGACAAATTGGCAAGTTTTAACTTCAATGAGATTGAATTAGATTGTGAATGCGAACTCTATCCTCAACTTTGTGATCTAATTCCAAACTTTGAATCTATGTTGACTTCGGTGTCTTTACCCAATTTGGACCCAATTTCTGAGCCAACATTGATTCCAGTACCGTATATTATGAAATTGGATCACCTATTTTGGATAGTCATATTCATTAAATGGATCATAAATACGAACTTAAGTTTTTTGATTTGGAGCCCACTCTTGAACTAAACCTGACTCTCGAACCTAAATTTGAGTTTCTCGAGCTGGTATTGGTGCACAATCCTATCATTCTTAAGCCCAAATCAATTACTTCATCAAGTTAAATTTTATTGTTGGACCAAGGTGTAGATAATGATGACCCTGAGATGGTATTTTAAGATTGGTCATACAATCAAGATAGTTTCAATGTTAGGGTCATGCATGATCCTATTCATTTGGGGGATACTAACAATGTCTAAGCGGTCATAAAAGGTGGTGTTAGACCATGATACCGCGTATGCACGGTACCCTTTTAAAACACATGCACTACATTGGCAGGCAGTTACAGTAATGATAATATTTGTTTGATATGTAGGAAAACGGTTATCGTATGAGACACAACTAAGTACTATATTAGTTAGGTTAATAATAACCAACCAGACTAGTGACATATGATAGATTACACATCTTGACATCAATTATTTGTTTTACCAGTGGTATTCTTTTACCTGCAAACTTGTTCATGTTATTATTCAGTTATCTTTTATTTACAATTTTATCATGTTATTATTGTGTACACACTGATACATTTTTCCTTTTTTTACACACTCATTGGTCATTTTCTTATGACCCTGGATTTGCACATCCAGATTGGATGTTTTATTTCATTGATCTGGTGTTTGTTGAGATCGTATGACTCGCGAGGAGCCTGGAGTTCTCATCTGTTCGTTACTGGTATTCTTATCTCTTGCATTCTTATTGTCTTCTTTATCCTCTATACATTGTTATTAGTTGTTATTCCATTTTCGTATTCATATGTTATCATGTGTGGAATCTATATAGTGTTGCAGTGATCATGATTTATCATAGTAAATTTTTGTAGCTTGTTCGGGTTACTTAAGACTTAGCGCATATATGTGAGGTGTTTTCTTTACATATAAGCGTCACCGACTCTCATTGCGTCTCCACTCCAGCGTATTTTGAGAAGCGGAGCGTGACAGACGTGCAGGGTATTTATACATTTGGACCTCTATCAAGCGGAGGAGGACCCCAGAGGGATAAAACCCTAGAGAATTGAATATGTAATGGAGTGTGAAGAGCCCCTTATAATCCCTTTGATTTAGTGGAATCTCTCTCTTTCTTTGCATCATGGTTTTTCCCCTTTGCCGGCTTTCCATGTAAATTCTCTAATGTTTGTGTTGTTTTACTCTCTCTTACAAATTTGCATGTAGATAAATTTTCCAGTTGAATTTACCTCTACAGCAGTCTTTAAAAACAATAAGAACTATGTCAGTTCAATCATGATTGCAATATAGGTCGCACTTCTGATAGAAAGTGCTAAGTTTCATATTTGTATACTCACGGTCGCAATTTTTATAATTAATAAAAGCTTTTTGTAAATTTAAGCATGAGTGTGACCACTGACATATTCCTTATAAAGAAGCTAATTCTTGTGTACGCACTAGAATTTTAGAGGGTAGTTACGCAGTGAGAGAAGAGATAGCCGTTGTACTCTTAATAAGGACTGTGGTTATAGTCGCAGTCCTCATAAGGATTGTGACCATGAGGACTGCCACCACCATCAGGACAAAAATTCAAAGTCACAGTCACCATTCTTACAAAGTCGCAGTTACATAGCGCTTTCAGTTACGGTCGTGATCCATGTTAAAAGTTTAAACGGGTGTATTTAATCTTTTTTGCATTTCGTGACTAAAATCCCGCTAGAGACATGCCTGCAATTTAGCGCCTTCTAAGAAAATGAGGGCCAGGTGAAAAAAGTTGTAATTGAGGTTTTCACTAATTAAGTTTTAGTATAGGAGGCCCAGCCGAAATCTCCCTTTTTCTACCAGTAATAATTTACAATATTTTGGATTGTTTGGAGCAAGGCATAGAAAAGTTAAATTTTACAAGGTAAGTAAACTTCTCTCTCTTTAATTATTTTAAAGAATTCCACTGTTTCTTTTTTGTATACATAAAATATATGTATTTAGTTATGCCTATAGATTTCACCACACAAAAATGGATCAGACTTGCATCGAATTCACTATTTTTCTGTAAACTAATTAACATAAAATTTTTCTTCTTTTTTTTTCTCTGTCATACTAATCACCTTGTTTGTAATTGGAGAAAATATTTGATCATCTTAATTAACTTTATACCCTATTCTATCCCCTTTAGGGTCCAAGGAGAAAGCAGTTGCGTATTGCATCAGTGTACCTCACTCTTCTCTTCATGAATGCTTTTTGTTCCCCACATACATCAGTAATTTTTGTTTTAGTAAATACATCAACAATTAATTGTGTGTTGTGTTAAAGACACAAACTTGTATAACGAGTATAATTCTTTGGCTTCAATATTTCTTTTACCCAAAATGTCAGAGAAATTGAGGAAATATATTTTGTAGTTATTGTTGGCCCAAAGGCCCATCACTCTAGTTTTGATGATGATCAACTCATGTAGTTATGGTACTAATGATCTTGTGTTTATTTAGTCTCAGATTTGTGATCAAGATCTTAGTTAGTGTGTAGCTTCAACAAAAGAATTTAAGATCAAGTTTTGGAGCTAGCACGGTTTGATTCAAGAGCTTGTGCATCAAGACCACATCAAGTTCTCAAGAGGAGTCTAGCTCGTTGGATCGTATTTGGACCAAGTCAAGAAGATAAGAAGACTTCAAGTGAAGACCTTCAAGATCAAGGCCTGTGCCTAGGTTTGTTTTATAAGATTTTGTTTTAGATTAAAATGTAAAGGATATAATAGTTGATGGATTGCTCAAGTATATCTTACACACACACACACACACACACTCTTGATTTAGATGAGTTATCATAAAAGAATTTCTATCTTGGAAAAATACAAAAGAGTTTCATTTTGGAAAATACCGTTTTGGTTTTTAGAATTCAAAGTATATATGTTTTAACCAAAAACCATGTTTAGTGCTTAATGTCAAAAACATAGATATTTCATCATGTAATAGTGGATCATATCCATACACTCTATGCTTTCAAAGTATTTAAAATATCTTGTTTTTGTATTTGGAGAAGTTTTGGAAAAACCAATTTTGGGAAAAATACAGTTTTTGTTTTTAGCCAAAATTTATAAGTTACAAAAATAGTTCAAATTGTTTGTAACATATATTGATTTACTCAAACATGTTTGTATATCAAAGTATAATACTGAAACTATTTTGTAGATTTTTCGTGAATTTATGGGATTTATTTAAGAAATAAAAACCAAGTTTTTCAATCCCTTAACTGACCTGACCTGGCTTCTGCCGGTCGACCAGACCGGTCGACCGAGCTTGAAATCGGTCGACTAAGTCGGTCGACCGACGTGCACAGAACGTGCATGCCAGATCTGCTGGAGGGCCGGTCGACCGACCCGGTCGACCGCAGAGAGCTTCTGCTCTCTGGAAAGCCCCGGTCGACCGGGCCGGTCGACGGCAAAGAACTCTGTTCTCTGTTTCAGGCAGCGGTCGACCGGCGGTCGATCGACGCCCCAACGGTCAGAATCTGACCGTTGGCGGTCGACCGGGCCGATCGACCGTCAGCCGCCAGGGCTGAAAAATGCCCCAACGACTAGTTTTTTCTAGCCCTATAAAATGGGACTTTTGAAGTTGTTTTACATAAGATTTTTCAAGTGGTTTTGCACCAGTTTTTCCAACTCTTTAAGAGGTTTTCTCCACTTGTATTAAGCCAAATATTCCATTCAAAAGGAGAGTTTATCAAGAGTTTTTCAAAGTGATTTTTTTGAGTTTTTCACCACACATTCCATCCTTGTTTTTCTCACAAACACTTGAGCTATCCATTGACATATTCATCCTATAGGGGTGTTATTGTGAGAGTGTTTATTGGTGATCAAGTGTTTAGATCACCAAAAGATCTTTCTTGTACTTTGAGGAGGCGGACTTGCGGGTTCGCTTTGTTTTGGGTTCTAGTGTGAACTCGTTGTTTGAGGTGCGGCCTCGGCGAGCTAGTGGGCTTGCGGTGTTTTCTTGCGGGAACAAGAGAGGGACTAGAGAGTCCAAAGAGCTTGTAGGTGTTGCGGCACCGAGTGATCCGGTGGAATCGATTTTAGTGAAAATCCTTCAAGTGTTGAAGGCGGGGACGTAGAGCAAGTGTGCTCGAACCTCGAAACAAATATCCCGTGTTTGCGATTGCTCTCTCTATCTCTTACTTGTCTTTATATCTTGCATGCTAATATTGTCTTTATCTTTATATGCTTGATATATTGTTGTTCATATTGTTATATGCTTGGGGATTGTTTGCTACACTTGTATTCAACCAAGAGAGCCAACGCGGCACCTCAACTCTTATTTAGAGGAATCTTGAGAGTTAGTCCAGAGACCTTCACGGGGAATCCGGCTACACTCTTGTGTTATACGTTGTGTTTAGTTTAATAAGTTTTAATTTCGCATTATTGTCCCTTAGATTAGCTCATCACCTATTCACCCCCTCTAGGTGATTTACAATGGTATCAGAGCCAAGTGCTCTTGATTTGGGTCTCACAACCTAGAGTTAAAGATCCTCATTTTATAGCTAATCATAATAATATTAGTCACACACCATGGATTTCATGTCACCTCCACTTTTGACATTCTTAGCATCCAAACTTAGAAGGTTAAGATGTCCTTATACCTCAAAGCCCTAGGTATTCATATTTATTTTGCCACTATTAAAGGTTCTTATTATTTAAATGGCAAAAATATTGAGTCTAATGTAAAAGCCTACATGCTCTAAGATCTACCCTAAATGATGATTATTTATATAGGGTTGCTAACATTGACTCGGCTTTTATGGTTGTGAAACTCCTTGATCTCCCTCGGCGAAAAAGAATAATATTATGCGGGGAGCGATTCGGATGTTAGAAGTGACACCTCTAACGTGTGCTACATGGTTCCAGGGGATAACCCCCTTGAGGTAACTACCGAATCCGAGGTAGAAGAAGATGTTAAAATGTCTTGTGATGAGCTTGAATCATTTTGTCAACAACTTTTGGAAAAATATGAATTGCTTAAGAAAAATACAAGAAAATGAAAAATAAATTTGTTTGTTAAAAGAAAAAGATTCTTTACAAGATAAATTTGAAAATATTTCAAAAGAAAATGAATCTTTGAAAAATGAAAATATTTCCTTGCTTTCTAAATTAAATGACATGTGTGAAGGAAATAATACTTGAAAAATAAAATGTTTTGGTGAAAAATTAAAAGAAAGTTGCTTTGCAAGAAATAACTCTTTAAAAGAAAAATTGTGAAAAGAAAAAGCTAATGTTTCTAAAAAGAAAAAGATTGTTGATCCTTTACATGCTAGTATTGATAAAAATGAAATTAAATTTTTGAAAATAAAATAAATTGTTTGAGCTCAACTTTGAGCAAATGTGTTTTTAACCACTCTAGATTGGAGTCTTTGTTTTCAAAGAAACAAGCTCCACATGTTCATGCACAACACCCTCATCATGCATATGCACACTTTGCACGCCACGATCACACTCATGCACATATGCATCCTTGAGTGTACACTTGTACACATTATGGCCGCAAAGGCCATTTAGCAAAGTTTTATTTTGATAAGATATATTATATTAATTTTGCTAATAATAAAATGTTTGGGTTCCTCACAATGCTAACCCTCAAGGACCCAAAAGAAAAGGGGTACCAAAATCCCACCTTGTATATTTGATGTCGGTGCGAGCTCTCACGATGTGAGAGGGATTGGTGCCTTGGTGGTGGATGCATGGACTTGATGGACACAAATTTGATGCACCGCTATCAAGGAAGTTTGGTGGGACAACCACCATATTTTGGAGAATTAGAGAATAGTTCTTTGGTTTGGTAACTATCTCTAAACTCCTAATTTAGTTTACAAGCTTTTCATTGATAATTTCTTTAGCATGTTCATGTTTTGTGCTTCATGTGGTAAATACTAGTTAAATGTAGTTTTTATCAAAACTTGGATATTTATACATGTACAAGTAGTGAGCCACATTTGATTTATATATGTTTGCACTCCATTGCTCATTTGTACTCACTATATGCACATGTATAGCCTAGTTTTGATGATTCCACTCATTTACACTGTTTTGCCTATTTTCATTTTTTGTTTCATGTATATGCAATTTTTATTCAAATCTATAAATATACATGTATGCCCCTTGAGTCATTTGCCTTCATGCAATTTACTTTATGGACTCATTTTATGTTTGGGATATGTATGAATATTGTTAGTTTTGAATGAAAACATACATATACCTAGAAGTTTTGTGTTTAAGATGAAAAATGATTTTATGATTTTCATCTTATATGAAAAATGAATTTTCATGAATTGTTTGATAAAATGATATTCATGTTTGTTTTTGTGCATAATTGACTATTTTCATGAAAAATGTTAATTACATGATTCTTGTGCACTCACCTTTTATTTGTTTATTCATGACTATGTTTCATGATCATTTTGAGCTTTATGGACTTTGAGTGTCGAATTTTATGTATTTAGTATGTTTCATGATACATATGATTTGGTTTCATGTTCTTGAAGGATCTTTAACTAGTTTTTCAAAAATTACTTTAACTAGTTATGTATTCTTCATTTGGTAGTATTTTCAATACTAAATTATTTTCAGACTCTAGTTTTTGAAAACCCCTACCTACCCCGTTATGGGAGGACGGATTGGCGAGTATGCCTTGTAAGCTTTATTGAAAAATCTTTTATCTTCAGCATAAAAGGGTGATAGTTATAAGTATATACTTGATTTACATTGTTATTTTCAATTGGTATCTCATTGATATTTTTTTGTATATACTCCATATTTTGTTTTCTATATATGTATACTTCATAATTTCTATAATATCAATTCCTATTGATTTTGTCTTTTCCATACATATATTTTTTGAAAATCAAGCACCAACAAATCATATATATTTATACTTGATTCTCAAGATATTTACATGTTTAAAGCACAAAGTATTTATGCTAAGCTTAATTCAAATCTTAATTTTCAATTGATTTCTCAATTGATATTTTTTTATAAGCTTATGATTATCTTCAATTGGAATTTTTTTTACAATTGGTATTTTTTTATTGATATCAAAATGTACAATATGTTTCAATTAGTATCTATTGATCTATTTATTTCAATTGGTATCCATGAAAATTTATATTGATATCAAAATATAAAATACTTTCTTTCATGGGTATCAAGATTACAATTTGTATCAAATTTCATTGTTATTCCAATTGGTAAATGTTTCAATTACATTAAAAATTCAAAATTTGTAATGTTTAACAATTAGTATATCTCAAAATTGTTTTATTCAGAAAATCAAAATTTTATTTTAATAAGAATATTAAAAAATTATTTGATATGTATTGCTATATGCAAGGGGAGCTTAACACTTCTACATATAGATTAATGTTGAGTGTATCTTATATTGAGGAGCTTGACAACTCTTCTTTATGCGGTACACGTGTGTAGGGGGCTTCACATCTCCTCTTTGCATTGCATTATTTATGTGTTATTGAATTAGGGCTTGTCATCCTTTCTTCCTTGTAATGAATGTATGTAGGGAAGCTAACTTAGCGTCTTCCTCTTCATGAATGTATATCGCATATATCTCTTTATTGATTGATTTGAGTTCAACTCTTTTGAGGGGGAGAACATGTTTTGTGTTTACTTTATCCCCTTTGTTGATGATTGACAAAAAGAGAGAGAAGTATTTTAGTATATATGCATGTTTTCCTTGCTTTATACATAAAGGGGAGAAGAATTCTTGTTTATGCATATTACTTTGTTTTGCAAATAGGAGAAAAAGAATTTGATGTATTTCATGCTTGTTTATGCATGTTTATCTTCTTGTATTTGCATACAGTTTGTTTAAACTCATGTGCTTCATTGCCATATATTATTGTTTATTGTTATGCATGAGTTAAGGCGGAGCTTCTTTGAAGCTTTTTTAATCCATGCATATATAACTCCATAAGTTTTGTCATCATCAAAAAGGGGGAGATTGTTAGCCCAAAGGCCCATCACTCTAGTTTTTGATGATGATCAACTCATGTAGTTATGGTACTAATGATCTTGTGGTTATTAGTCTCAGATTTGTGATCAAGATCTTAGTTAGTGTGTAGCTTCAACAAAGGATTTAAGATCAAGTTTTGGAGCTAGCACGGTTTGATTCAAGAGCTTATGCATCAAGACCACATCAAGTACTCGAGAGGAGTCTAGCTCGTTGGATTATATTTGGACCAAGTCAAGAAGATGAGAAGACTTCAAGTGAAGACCTTCAAGATCAAGGCTTGTGTCTAGGTTTGTTTTTATAAGATTTTGTTTTAGATTAAAAATGTAAAAGATAGAATAGTTGGTGGATTGCTCAAGTATATCTTACACACACAAACTCTTGATTTAGATGAGTTTTCATAAAAAAATTTCTATTTTAAAAAATACAAAAGAGTTTTCATTTTGGAAAATACCGTTTTGATTTTTGGAATTCAAAGTATATATATGTTTTAACCAAACATGTTTAGTGCTTATGTCAAAAATATAAATATTTCATCATGTATGGTAGTGGATCATATCCATACACTCTATGCTTTCAAAGTGTTTAAAATATCTTTGTTTTTGTATTTGGAGAAGTTTTAGAAAAATCAATTTGGGAAAAATACAGTTTTTTGTTTTTAGCCAAAATTTATAAGTTACAAAAATAGTTCAAATTGTTTGTAACATGTCTTAATTTACTCAAACATGTTTGTATATCAAAGTATAATACTGAAACTATTTTTGTAGATTTTTCGTGAATTTATGGGATTTATTTAAGAAATAAAAACTAAGTTTTTCAATCCCTTAACTAACCTGACCTGGCTTCTGCCGGTCGACGAAGCTTGAAGTCAGTCGACCGAGTCGGTCGACCGACGTGCACAGAACATGCACGCCAGATCTGCTGGAGGGCCAGTCGACCGACCCGGTCGACCACGAGAGAGCTTCTGCTCTCTGGAAAGACCCCGGTCGACGGGCCGGTCGACCGACAGAAAACTCTGTTTTCTGTTCCAGGCAGCGGTCGACCGGGCCGGTCGACCGACGCCCCAACGGTCAAAAATCTGACCGTTGGCGGTCAATGGGCCGGTCGACCGTCAGCCGCTAGGGCTGAAAAATGCCCCAACGGCTAGTTTTTTCCTAGCCCTATAAAATGGGACTTTTGGGGGCTGTTTTACATAAGATTTTTTAAGTGGTTTTGCACTAGTTTTTTCAACTCTTTTAAGAGGTTTTCTCCACTTCTATTTGAGCCAAATACTTCCATTCAAAAGGAGTTTATCAGAGTTTTTCACCACACATTCCATCCTTGTTTTTCTCACAAACACTTGAGCTATCCATTGACATATTCATCCTATAGGAGTGTTATTGTGAGAGTGTTTATTGGTGATCAAAGTGTTTAGATCACCAAGAGATCTTTCTTGTACTTTGAGGAGGCGGACTTGCGGGTTCGCATTGTTTCGGGTTCTAGTGTGAACTCGTTGTTTGAGGTGCGGCCTCGGCGAGCTAGTGGGCTTGCGATGTGTTCTTGCGGGAACAAGAGAGGGACTAGAGAGTCCAAAAAGCTTGTAGGTGTTGCGGCACCGAGTGATCCGGTGGGATCGATTTTAGTGGAAATCCTTCAAGTGTTGAAGGCGGGGACGTAGAGCAAGTGTGCTCGAACCTCGAAACAAATATCCCGTGTTTGTGATTGCTTTCTCTCTATCCCTTACTTGTCTTTATATCTTGCATGCTAATATTGTCTTTATCTTTATATGCTTGATATATTTGTGCTCATATTGTTATATGCTTGGGGATTGTTTGCTAACACTTGTATTCAACCAAGAGAGCCAACGCGGCACCTCAACTCTTATTTCGAGAAGGAGTTAGTCCAGAGCCCTTCACGGGGAATCCGGCTACACTCTTGTGTTATACGTGGTGTTTAGTTTAATAAGTTTTAATTCCGCATTATTGTCTATTAGATTAGCTCATCACCTATTCCCCCCCCCCCCCCCCCCCCCCCCCCCCCCTCCCCCAAGGTGATTTACAATTATCTCTGTTGCTATATTAAAACTCTGAAAGTTGCAACAAGAGTGGCAAAAGATATATTTTTTGTGCTAGCATAAAATAATTCTCACAAATCATATTATAAATTATATAAAAGATCCATGCATGCACATGATGGGGTTGTTGAATTCCGAAGCAACGTACTTGGGATAAGATGAACTTTTTTGTATATTGAATCCTCTTTGAATCTTATACCTCTCTCACTTTAGTCGCCTCTCAAGCCAAATTTTAAAAGTTGATGGAGATTTTTCATTGAAACTTGCACATTATTCACCCACCCACTTCTTTTTTGCTCTTGATCTTAACCTGCAACACGAAGGGAAAAAGAGGGAAGAGAAAAATACATGCATCATTGATACAAAAACATGTTTAATAACGGTTAAAAACCAACTTTAACAGAATTTACAACTGACTTGTATGCTGGAGTCGGGATATCCCAAGGGGCGGTTTTCAACCGCCGTCATATAGGAGAATAGACACTGGTTTCATATCTCAGAAACATGCATTAAATCTTTACTTGACGTCGTTTTTTTATAAAAATGATGTAAATTTAGATACCTTTAAACCGTATATTATTGTATATTATTGTAGTGCATATTCATCCTCGTGTTTGATTGGGAGTTAATCAAAGAAATATTCTCTCAACTCTTCCTTAACAACCAAGTGCTTGAGAAATAGTAAAAGATATTTTAAAAGGATATTTCCTCCTCCTTTTGCCGTCAAAATGAAATAGAAGGGGGCTTGCAAATCAAATATCCAGGTTAATTATTACTTGACAGTCCAAGAGTTTATTATCTAGAGTTTCCTAAATGAGTACTTGACATAACCCTAGACTAAACGCAGCTGAACGTAGAGTTTCTTCAACGAGTTGAGTATCACATTTTCCAAAACCTAATTCGAAGGTAGGGTTTGCAAATTGAATACACCAGACCTGTCATCGCTTGACGATCAGAGAGTTTATTGACAGTTCTTTCTATGGTTGGGATAACCTAAAACCAAACATAGCAACAGTATTTGTTAGTGATAAACACTTTTTTTCTGTAGTCTTTGTTACTAACAGCTTAAACTCATAGAGTATGTCATTAAAATAATAAGTCTCGTCGAGACAAGATTATGTTTGATTGAGACGAGAATCAACCTGGGAAAGTCCCCACTTCTCTTGGTTCCATTAACGTGTCCTACAACTTTGCTACTTGATCATTTCTCTTTTGTTGCTCTTTTTGTTTCCTTCAAAATTCACAGAATTAAAACTATATATTACTTAGTTTATAATTTCATTCACCTACCGAAATAATACAATTACACAAGCATGAGCCTACAAAATAAATGCAAGCACGTGCCATCCCATCTCTTAAGGACATCAGTATATTTCCTCTCCATGATTTTTCATTTAAAGATGTATACCAACCTCCTCCTCCTCCTCCCAAGCTCACACTCCCTTTTCTTTCCCTTTTGTCTCTTGGATGGTAAAACTCTGATCACAATCTCCATTTGATCGCCCACTCATAAAAGGCAATATATACATGTACTAATTTTTATTTTTATTTTTCTTTTAAAAAAGAGCAAGGTGGTAAGTAGCTTGGGACCATTTTGATCAAGGAATCCACAACTTTTGAAGTATTTGTTACTACTTTCAGATGTGTAGAGTATTTGCCTCCCTCGAATTACTAGTTGCTCACCTCACACCTGTTGGAGGAGAGAGTACAGTAGAGGAAGTGAAGTCATGCCAGGTGCTGTTGAAGACTGCCAAGGAGTCTACGACGAAAGGCGACGGAACAGCAGGCAGGAAAAACGAAGCAGCAGCATAAAAGACAGTGGTCGGTCGACCGGACCGGTCGACCGACGTGCACGAAGTGCACAGGTGCTCCCAGGTTGCTTCGGTCGACCGGACCGGTCGACCGAAGAGGGTCTTGGTTGCGTCGGTCGACCGGACGGTCGACCGGAAAGGGTCTCTGTAAGCAACCCAACTCTCTGTTTGTTTCGGTCGACCGGCTCGGTCGACCGGAAGAGGGAGTCGGTCGACCGGCCGGTCGACCGACAGTCGGTTTTGGGCGAAATCTGTTGTTTCGAGAAGTTATGTATTTAAGCCCTGGTTGTAATTTTCTAGGGTTAAGAGTGCTGAGAAAAAAATATAGCTGTGGACTCTCTTGTGTTGATAGAGATCTAGAGCTATTGTAATCCATCTTCCATAAAGAAAACTCTCTCCGTGAATTGCCCCGAGGACGTAGGCAAGTTGGCCGAACCTCGTTAGATCTGGTTTTTTGCGATTGGCTGTTCTTCTAGTTTGTTTTTCATTGTTCTTGGTGATTGAGATCAGGTTGGATCTTCTAAGGGTTGTTGTCTCCGAGCACAACAAGTGGTATCAGAGCCTTCAGGTTACGCTTGGGATATTCTGAAGATTCGAAGGGCTCCAGATCTGATCAGGTGGAGATCGTGTGTCGATCTTAGGTCAGAGGCATTGGTGTTCAAGGAGATCGTGTGTCGATCTCAGGTGGACGCAGGGAGGGCTCGTTGAATCAGGGGTGGAATAGATCTGGTGAGAAACTCAAGCTAGGGTTTCAAGGTAGAGGTAAAATCACTTTTTTATCTCAGAAATAGATCTATTTTGCAAGTATTTGATCTTCCGCATAGTTAGAGGGTCAAGGAAAGGATCTCAATGGCAGAGGAATTTAGTCTGTTAAAACAATGAACAACTCCAGGATTGAAGTTGTTAAGTTCAATGGAACTAACAATTTCGGGATGTGGAGGTGTGAGGTTATGGATGCGTTGAATGCACAGAACCTCGAGGACACGCTCCTTTTGGAGAAGAAGAAGGATACTACCACTGATGATGAGTGGGCAAAAATGAACAGGTCGGCATGTGGCCTGATTCGCTCATGTTTGTCACAAGATATCAAATATTCTGTTCAACATGAGAAGTCAGCAAAGGATATGTGGAATACCCTCGAGAAGAAGTACCTGACAAAGAGCGTGGAGTCAAGGCTGCAGCTTAAGAGCAAGCTGTATTTGTTCAGGATGCAGAGGGGAAGCACAGTAAATGAGCACCTCAACAGGTTTACAAAGCTTCTTACGGATTTGCTAAATGTGGATGCCATTATAAGTGAGGAAGACAAGTCAGTCATTCTTCTGAACTCTCTTCCACCGGAGAGTATGAAATATTTACAATGACATTCATAAATGGAAGGCAAACCTTAAACTATGATGAGATATCGTCAGCACTGATGAGTTATGAGAAGAGGAAGAATGAGAAACATTCTGGGAGATCTAGTTCATCAGCAGAGGCTTTGGAGGTAAGAGGCAGGAGCTCATCAAGGAAAGGCAAGGAGGTGAGAGGAAGATCGAAGTCAAGACCGGGCTTAAGGGATCTTAAGAAAGACCAGTGCATGTATTGCAAGAGTTTTGGCACTGGAAAGTTGACTGTCCAAAGTACAAGGGGAAGAAGAAGGAATCAAAATCTGAGGCAAATCTGGCAAGAGTGACAAAGGCTGCTAGCAATAAATCACAGGCAGAGGATTCAGATTCAGATTCTTCGGTATTCTCGTTTTCAGTTACTACTCCTGTTGTAGGTTACTCGGGGGAAAACGAGTGGATCCTGGATACAGGTGCTACATATCATGTATGCCCTAATCGAGATTGGTTTACTAGTCTTGAGAAGCTGGAGGGATGTTCGGTCGTCATGGGCGATGATCATCCATGCATCATGGAGGGTGTAGGCACAATTCCTATCAGGATGTTCGACGGATGGTAAGGGAGCTGAAGGAAGTGAGATATGTCCCTCAGCTGAAGAGGAACTTGATCTCAGTAGGTGTTTTGGAATCATTAGGGCTCGGAGTGTCTATTAAAGAAGGTGTTCTTAAAATGACGAAGGGCTCAATGGTGGTGTTGAAGGCCAACCGCAGGAATAATTTGTATTACTTGAAGGGTAGTACAGTGACAGGGCAGGTGGCAGCTTCGACCAGTCAGAAGGAAGATCTAACCCGGCTATGGCACATGAGGCTGGGACATGCAGGGGAGAAATCTATGCAAGCTCTTGTGAGGAAAGGGCTACTGAAGGGTGCAGAGACCTGCAAACTGGATCTGTGTGAACATTGCATCATAGGCAAGAAGACAAAGGTGAAGTTTGAAACAGCTTCACACTGCACCGAAGGCATTCTTGATTATGTGCACACAGATGTATGGGGACCCACAAAGACTGCATCAATAGGGGGAACCCACTACTTTGTGTCGTTTATCGATGATTATTCTAGGCGGTGCTGGGTGTACACCATGCGACACAAGAATGAAGTCCTAGAATTGTTTGTGAAGTGGAAGGTTAATCAGGAAAGGAGTACAGGAAGAAAAGTCAAGGTCCTTCGTTCTGACAACGGAGGAGAGTACAAGTCAGACCCTTTCCAAAAGCTATGTCTTGATGAGGGCATAGAGAGGCACTTCACAGTAAGGGAAACTCCGCAACAGAATGGGGTGGCTGAAAGAATGAACCGAACTTTGCTAGAGAAGGTTCGGTGCATATTGTCAAATGCAGGATTACCAAAGAAGTTCTGGGCTGAAGCTTTGGGTATGCATGCCATCTCGTCAATAGGTTGCCGTCATCTGCAATAGGGGTAAGACCCCCCTTGAAGCTTGGTCGGGTAAAGCTGCAGGAGATTATGATGTGCTCAGGATATTTGGATGTCCAGCCTACTATCACGTAAAAGAAGACAAATGGATCCGAGAGCGAAGAAAGGTGTGTTTGTTGGCTTCAAGAAAGGAACCAAGGGGTTCAAAATCTGGGACCAATAGGACAACAAATTCATAATCAGCAGAGATGTCACTTTTGATGAGGCCTCTATGATGAAGCCTACAGTCTCTCAGCAGGTGGAGACTAAGAAGACCAAGGAGCTATTGCAGCAGGTGGAGAGTGATGCAGATCCACCATCTCTAGAAGACTCAGTATCTGTGAGGATCATTCCTGAGGTGACACAGGGAGGTGATCAAGTTGCAGAAGAAGATGCTGAGGTTGTTGAAGAGGATCAGGAACAGGTTATGGATACAGTTCCAGATCCCACTGCAGTTGGAAGACCAAGGAGGAATACTAGGAGACCTGGCTGGCTCACTACAGACATGGTGATTGCACATGCACTTCCAGTTGTTGAAGAAGCCATTCCATCTACTTTCAGGGAAGCTGAAATCAGTTCAGAAGCGGAGTTATGGAAAGGGGCCATGAATGAAGAGATGCAGTCTCTTTATAAGAACAACACATGGGAACTGACCAAGTTGCCCAAGGGGAAGAAAGCCATAGGGTGTAAGTGGGTATTTGCTAAGAAGCAGGGATCACTCCAAGAAGACAATGTGCGCTACAAGGCAAGGCTGGTGGCTAAGGCTACGCACAGAGAGAAGGGATCGACTACAACGAGGTGTTCTCCCCAGTTGTAAAACACTCGTCTATTCGGATCCTATTGGCCTTGGTGGCACAGAATGAGTTGGACCTTGACCAACTTGATGTGAAGACCGCCTTTCTCCACGGCGATCTTGAGGAGGAGATCTACATGACTCAGCCCACAGGTTACAAAACTGCAGGGAAAGAGGAGTTAGTATGCAAGCTGAAGAAATCACTGTACGGTTTGAAGCAGTCTTCAAGACAATGGTACAAGCGATTTGACAGCTTCATCAGGAAGAAGAAGTACACAAGAAGCCATTATGATCCATGTGTGTACTACAACAAGTTATCATCTGGTGAGTATGTCTATCTACTACTTTACGTAGATGATATGCTAATTGCTTCTAGGTCAAGATCTGCAATTGATTCTCTGAAGAAGACTTTATCGTCTGAGTTCGAGATGAAGGACCTGGGGGAAGCAAGGAAAGTATTGGGTATGGAGATCACAAGGGACAGGGAAGCTGGCAGGATTAGCTTGACTCAGAAGGGCTATCTGGAGAAGGTACTGCAGAGATTTAATATCGGGAAAGATACAAAGACTGTAAGTACACCAATGGCGCCGCACTTCAAGTTGTCAGCGAAGATGTCTCCAAGGAGTGTTCAGGAGCGTGAACATATGACTCATGTACCATATGCCAATGCAGTGGGAAGCTTGATGTATGCAATGGTGTGTACAAGGCCGGATCTATCACAGGCAGTTTCCATGGTTAGCAGATATATGCATGATCCAGGTCAGGGTCATTGGGAAGCAGTGAAGTGGATCCTGAGGTACATCAAGGGTACTGTTGATGTAGGCCTCGTGTTTGAGAAGGACAACACTGGGAAGCAAGAATGCATAGGGTACGTGGATTCGGACTATGCAGGTGATCTTGACAAACGCCGGTCGACGACAGGGTATGTATTCACATTCTCGCAGGCACCGGTGAGTTGGCGCTCCACACTTCAGTCCACAGTCGCATTGTCGACTACAGAGGCAGAGTATATGGCCTTGACCGAGGCCATGAAGGAGGCGATTTGGCTTCAGGGATTGCTAGATGACTTGGGAGTGGAACAGGAGATCTTGAAGATACACTGTGACAGTATGAGTGCCATTTATTTGGCAAGGAACCAAGTCTACCACGCAAGGACGAAGCACATCGATGTCAGGTATCACTTTGTTCGGGAGATTCTGGAAGAAGATGACATCAATTTATTGAAGATTCATACTTCGGAGAATCCGGCCGATATGCTTACAAAGGTGGTGTCGGGAGTAAAGTTTGCACACTGTAAAGACTTGCTCCAGATTCTTCAGGTGAATTGAGCTTGCTGAAGCTCATGTGGATGAACTACGGATGGCTTGATCCCTTGGGTAAGGGGTACGTAGGCAACCAGATTGGTGCAGCCGCTTTCGAGTCGGTGTTCGGCTCAGATTTAACAATCTTCACCGAGGTGGAGAATTGTTGGAGGAGAGAGTACAGTAGAGGAAGTGAAGTCATGCCAGGTGCTGTTGAAGACTGCCAAGGAGTCTACGACGAAAGGCGACGGAACAGCAGGCAGGAAAAACGAAGCAGCAGCATAAAAGACAGTGGTCGGTCGACCGGACCGGTCGACCGACGTGCACGAAGTGCACAGGTGCTCCCAGGTTGCTTCGGTCGACCGGACCGGTCGACCGAAGAGGGTCTTGGTTGCGTCGGTCGACCGGACCGGTCGATCGGAAAGGGTCTCTGTAAGCAACCCAACTCTCTGTTTGTTTCGGTCGACCGGCTCGGTCGACCGGAAGAGGGAGTCGGTCGACCGGCCGGTCGACCGACAGTCGGGTTTTGGGCGAAATCTGTTGTTTCGGGAAGTTATGTATTTAAGCCCTGGTTGTAATTTTCTAGGGTTAAGAGTGCTGAGAAAAAAATATAGCTGTGGACTCTCTTGTGTTGATAGAGATCTAGAGCTATTGTAATCCATCTTCCATAAAGAAAACTCTCTCCGTGAATTGCCCCGAGGACATAGGCAAGTTGGCCGAACCTCGTTAGATCTGGTTTTTTGCGATTGGCTGTTCTTCTAGTTTGTTTTTCATTATTCTTGGTGATTGAGATCAGGTTGGATCTTCTAAGGGTTGTTGTCTCCGAGCACAACAACACCATGTCACATTATTGCAAGGGCCATAGGCTTAATAAGCTACCTCAATGGATTTGGATTTGTTCAGAGTGAGAACCCCCTGCATCAACAATGTGCATGGCCTCCCTTGTGCATTTGCTTTCGACCAATCTAACAAGAGATCGAGTAGAGTATTGTAGCCCTATGGTTGCAACTCTCTCATTGACAAGTTGTTTCTCTCAAATTACACTAACCTGTGACTTGGGGTTCCAGAGTTATTCAATTTAATTTGTTAACTCGGAGGAATACTTCTCTCCAAGAGAGATTCTGAAATACAAGATTGGAGTCGAAAAAGCAGTGATAGAACTTATGATGATCCTATCAAAAGCGAGTATTTGTAATTAGTTTCCACCATATTACTCTTCAAAATATCTTTTAAAATTGAAATTGTGTGACAATGTGCGATGGCTTTCTCTTATATTATTGTTATTGATCTTTTTACAACACCTGTAAAAAATAATTTCTTCTTTTTTTTCCCCTAGAAGAACATTGTAAAATTTTCTTATCTAACACGAAGCAAGTAATGGTACCTGTTGCCAAAAATACAAAAAATAAAGAAATTTTTTTTTCCATGTAGATTCTTTATAGCACATTTGGCCACTTCAGAGCGAAAATTAGGCCATATAAAATCTTTGAGAATAATCGAAAGATCAAATCAGTATTTTGGTAAATGATATAAAACTTTTCAAACTTCAGGACTAATAAAATCCTACAATAAAAGGTTAGATTATTCTGACTGAGAGAGAGAGAGAGAGAGAGAGAGAGAGAGGAGAGAGAGAGAGAGAGAGAGATTGTTGATCCTTTTAAATACTTAAATTTTCCTTAACCTAAATCCATGAAATTTACCAGCAAAAAAAAAAACACTAAATCCATGAAAAGTGGGATTAGATTCAAAGTTGACATGCATGGATTGGCATGATCTTTTTGAACACTTAAATGGTCCCCTTAATAAATCCAAAATGGCAAACCACCCCATCAAAGAGAGGATCTTAATTCCTCTAACGAGTAATGAGAACCCCTCAATGATTAGCTATTCCAGTGATCTGTGCATGCACACGTATGTTTGGGTCTTAGCTCTACTGGCTATTGGGATGTGCAAATAAAGAGAAATAAGAGGTATTCTCTAAGGGTAAGGGTCCAGGTTAGCTTCAACGCGTGAAGGATCAGGTGATGGTCCTTCGCTCTGTGGGCTGCCCAGATGGACGGCCCGGAACGAGAAAGGGGGGGAAAATTGCTGATTTTAGATTGTTGGAACTCATTATTACTTCTTTCTCAGTTGGGACAAATTGCTAAGCGCAGAATTAATTTGTAAAAATAAATATAAAAATATTACCTTAAACTGTACCCTCAATTTACGAGGGATTTCAAGAAATACAAAAAAACGCGGATTATGTAAAGGATGATATTATTTTATACTTTTGCATATTTGAGCTTTAAAAGATTCTTTTTCTGTTATTTATTTTTAATCAAATTTTTTAGTTTGGCTTTTCATTAAACAAAAGAAAGGATGACCCAAGGTTTGGGTTCATTCTGGTATTTCAGTTGTGCTAGCACCAGCAAGAGCATCCCAAAGTCCTACATATCATATATAAAATGGTACCAAAAAGCAAGTTTTAGCTACCATTTTGACCTTATATACAACAAACTACATGTCATGCCATTGCTAATGAGATGACTGCATCCTTCTTTGGGCAGTTTGGATTCAAGGAAGTGGGCGGAAGTGAGGAAGTGGGGAGTGTCATTTCTCACTTCTGCTGTCCATCTAAATACCGAAAAAAAAAATGAGAAAACCTCTTTTCTTTTTCTCTTTTATTACTTTTACACAATCATTTTTTTCACTTTTAGGGTGCTACAGTTAATCTTAATCTGTGGTCATGCAAATTTTGATTTGTAATAAGTTGTAACTCAAAACAGTTAATTTTGTGGTTATGTAACTCTCACTTGCATTTTAATTACAGTTCAAATTTTTTTCATAATTAATTTTTATTTTAATATTATTTTACGGTCAACTTTATGGTCAACTTTTTCACTTTCACTTTCATATTATTAACACCGGAACCACAATTATTTTTTCACTTCTACTTTTTAATTACCAACCAAACACCAAAAAAGATACGCACAAATTCTTATTTTCTTAAAAGAAAAAAAATCCATTTCTCACTTCCTCACTTCCGCCCCCTTCCTTGAATCCAAACAGAATGGTGCTGGTTAATTTTGTTTGCTATATTTAGACAATTTTGAAGAGGAATAGTATAGTTTTGCCATGAGAGGTGTAATCTCAGTAAGCCAACTGTCATTTGTTTTCAGTAATGAGAGTAGTGCCTGTGCTTTATTTTTTTCAGGATTTGTTTTCCATGTTTTCTTTTTTAGGGATTCCTTGCTTGCTCCTTTTCCATCTTGTTCTGTGCACTGTTGCCTCTCTGACACAGCTCTGCCATTGCCTGAGCTTGATGCCTGATGGTGCAAGCAAAGCAAACATCAGTTACATCACACACAAGGTTTATGGACATACAGACATTATACATTTTTTTTCAAAAAAGCCCATAAACACTTCCTTTTCTTTCTTTCTTTTTTTTTTTAGAAATTATGAGCAAAACATTTCACACTTGTTTTCTACCACAACATTCAAACCCCCCGGTCTGCTCTCTGACCTAAATTAAAAAGTAAAAGAGCTATCTTTTTCTCTCTCTCCAACATCTTTTCTACTCCCTCGTCATAGTTTAAACTTCTCTGTTTAGCACTCACTACCAGTCTACCACAGCTCCAGAGTCCAACTCTTTCTCTTTCTTCTTTTCATTCCTTCAACCGTTTGAACATCTCCGCAAGCCCTCCCTTTTATGAGGCAATGAAGGATTTAGTGCACTCTCCTTTGCCTGTGGAGAGAGAAGCTGAAGTGGGTCATCAGCAGAATTTGACTCCTACCTCCCAAACTCACATTTTCTTTCTCCTCTCTCTCTCTCTCTCTCTCTCTCTCTCTCTCTCTGTTCCTGAAAAGAGAAGAGTAGTACAGGTTGACCACCCTTCACCCCTCCTCTCTCTCTTTTCACCATCATATCTCTCTTCATGCAGTACTTGAGAGCTATCACACGCTCTGTTTTCCTTCAAGGAAATGAATTAGGACTTCGGAGTGTGGAGGCAAGTTTTTGAAAAAAAACATTGCTCGTTAATGTTGTTTTCTCCTCTTGTTTGTCAAGCCTCCTTCTCAGTACTTGTCCCCCACATTCAAAACAACCACTGTTCAATTGTACCACTGCTTTGAGCCTTCGTGAGATTGAAAGGAATGAAAACTAAAAGACTTCTCTTATAAAAACTCATAAAGCTGGCACACTAGTTATTGAATGTTCAAGTGTCTTTAAAAAGAAGGAATTTTGGCGAGTTCTTCTTATCTTCTACCCAATTAATGCCCTCCCACAAGAATCTAAGACCCAAACCAAAGCCAAAAGCAAGCAGAGGCAGCTGGGGCTATGGATCATCTCTCAGGGCATGAAGGGGAGATCCCACTCCCAAAATCAAGCACATATGTTGTGCACCACCCTTGTTCAACTAGGCCTCTGTCCTCCACAATAATCAGCAGCAGCAGCACCACTGAGGACCCCAACAGCAGCAACAAGCAGCTTGTGGTGGTGGCCAGCAACAACAAAAACAAGGGTACTGGAGCAGTGAGGTACAGGGAGTGCCTCAAGAACCATGCAGCCTCAATGGGCGGCACAGCCACTGACGGGTGTGGTGAGTTCATGCCCAGTGGTGAGGGAGGGAGCCTTGAGGCCCTCAAGTGCTCTGCCTGCAGCTGTCACAGGAACTTCCACAGGAAAGAGATTGAAGGTGAGGCTGAGCCCTCATCTTGTCACCATGAGCTCTACCAGTACTACAACAGATACAGGTCCACAACAAGGTACTTGCCAGCAGCAGCAAGGCAACGGCCTCCCCCTGCGCTAATCATGCCACTGTGTGCAATCCACACGAAGTCCGACGAGATGGAGGATATTGAGTTTGGTGAGTTGAACAATAATATGAGTATGCTGGGATGAGAGCTCATCATCAATCTCAGTCCCAGGTGAAGAAGAGGTTCAGGACAAAGTTCACACAGGAGCAGAAGGAGAAGATGCTGGGGTTTGCTGAGAGAGCTGGGTGGAAGCTGCAGAGGACAGAGGAGGCCTCAGTGCAGCAGTTATGCCAGGAGATTGGGGTCAAGAGGAGGGTGCTCAGGGTCTGGATGCACAACAACAAGCACAACCTGCAGGCCAAGATGAAGACCACCACCACCTCAGATTCAGTCAGCATGGCAACTGATTGAGATCTGTGATGAATGCTACTTGGTTTTTTTTTTTTTTTTGGCGGGGTGGGGTGGGGGGAGGGGGGGGGGGGGGCGCGGTGTTTAGTGTTTTAGTTAATTATGTGTTGATGTAGGGTTTAAGGACTCCAGTGAGATTAATTATTAGCACTTGTTTAATTCTCACAGTGATGTTGATATGTTCTCTCAAAGACTAATCTGAGAAACTTCTGTTTTTCTTTTGTTTCCTTTTTAAAGCTTTTTGTGGGGGCTTGATTGACTAGTTTAAGAAGTATCTTCTCCTTAAATTACTAATTATGAGGCCCCCAACACCACCCACCCCCCCCGCCGCAATCTACCTTTAGTATGTCCTCAATTGAATGGGATGCAAGAATGAATGCCCCAAACTTCTTACCAACTCCCAGTCTACAACAATTACATAAGTGGTCTTGTTTTATCAAATTACATAAGTTAATGTGAGATTTTACAAAGCTGGTTAATTTTATTTTGTTTTTGCTTTTTTTGAGAAAATCCCTTCGAAGAGAATATAGATGCTCTTAGTAATAGAAGTACACAGAGTTCCATAATAATAAAAGAAATTAACCACCAGGAAAGATGAACCCACTCTCTGTTTCCAAGTACTTGCTCCAATTACTGACAATTTGAAGACATTTTCTTCTGTAATATGCATAAATTATTTGCTTTTGGTACCCATTTTGTTAATTCAGTGACCATTATAATTTGCAATTTTTAACACACATACTTAAATCTCACAAAAAAGATCCAAACTGTAAGTACAAATGATCAAGCTTTTTCCCCTACCAACCACTGAGATTAGAATATCAACAATGGCCATGGTGTTCACCCATCCACAGTTCTCATCACATCCACCCAAAGGACAAAGTTGACGTGAGAATCTCTCTCACCTCACCAAGCTGGCTTGTCAGTGTGAGGGCCCGCAACCCCATAGGCCTCTGCATCTCTCAAGCAAGACCCCTTTCCAAATTTAGCAAACAATTGTACTACATGAGGTGCATTAAGGACTGCCTTGTTTCACTAGAACTGCCCCCATATCATCAATGTCAAGGGCCCATGCCCAGGGATGGGCACCCATTAGAAACTTCAGGGTTGCAAGCATCATGTAGTAGGAAACTAGGAACTATGTTTATATATCTTCAATTTGATACTGATCATCAAGGTTGCAATTAGTGTAATCATTGCTTGCCATGCTCACTGGCAGGAGCACAAGCTTAGAGTTGGGGGCATGGCATGGAGGATGCCCATTGTGGCTGTTTGTCTAAATTGGGCTTGTGTTTTGTGTGCTAAACTTGCAATCTCTCTCTCTCTCTCTCTCTCTCTCTCTCTCTCTCTCTCATAGTTCCTACTCCTAATGGATAATTGACTCATCCTTGAGGGCAATAATTTAGAAACAAATGGGGATGTTTTGTTTCTCAATAAGACCTACTGGATTATTTAGTGATAAACTCTGCTTTAAACTATAGTTAGAAAAATGCATGATACCGCAGAAAGAAAGAAAAAAACGGCGAGTATTTGTGTTAGTATAAAAGTTCTGCTTGAAAAACTTATACAATAAAATGACATGAAAGATAAGAACTTGAAAGGAAGTGGTAGCTAAAAGAGTTGTGTTGAAACATATTTAACATAAAATAAAGAAAAGAAAAAGGGAGTATATATGCATTTTATTTTCTATGCTTTATGAAGTATATATATGACGATTAAATGGATATTTGTCAACAGTATAAAATTATGTATCTATTTTGTTCGAAAAGCTCAGGTGCTGTATAATTTGTGAATTAGGGTATAAAAAGGACAAGTAGAATTATTTATCTTTCAAAACTATTATTGGGCAGTCTTGAAATACATTCAAAATAAGAAATATATTGAAATTATTAAATAAACAGGTAGATTTACTCTATTCCTCTTGGTTTTTAATTTTTGAGGTTGTCTATGTATGTTCTACAGAAAATCTAGTTGGAAAAAAACAAAAATAATAACATTAGCAATAAATAAAAGATGAAAATAACAGGTTTTATAATATTTTTCTTTAAAGAAATGAGACTGCTAACAGTGTGTAGAGGGACTGAGGCTCATCCACAGTAATTCCTGCACAAATCAAGATACCAACGCATTAAACGCATTAACAAAATGATCCCATAGAAAGAAAGCAATATATCATGTAAAGAAAACGTACACATTAGCAATTCTGAACACATCAAGACTGCACTGAATCAAAACACACAGCCAGGTTCTTGGCATTGAGAATACAGACCAAAAGCTAAAGGAATGACAAAACTAAAGTTTAGGTTCACAAAACAAATCTATATTCATATCAGACGAACTTGTGTATACCATGATGATAAAGAAGTAATACAAAATTCATCATGTTGGAATCTCAAAAGGTCTGTGAATGAACAAAAGAAAATTATCAAACTTTGTAATCTCAAAATACAACCAAATAAGTTAATACAGTAGAGCAGCTTCCTATGATACATACAATCATATTGCCTTCTTAAATCTCTTAACGGCTCCTCCAGTTAGCTGCATGAACGACACATTTCTTTCCATCAGAAATCCCTACGGCTCAGTTGAAGCTTTCCTGATGGAGGAGCATTCTCATCAAGAAGGTACCACAATGAAATTCACTCTATCAAAGGAAACGGACCATGTGGAAGCGCTTCCAGGAAGTATCTATGCAGTTCGCACAGGATTGCCAAGAAAATAACATTACACATGATACCAAAAGGTGTGCCTTTTCCCCTTTCCTTTTCCTCTTGAGGAAATATCAAGAGGCTTGTCAGTGTGTGATAACTTCAATTGCTTCCAGCTTCCAGGAAAGGAGAGGTTACTTTCAGTCATAAAGCCATGCATGTCCAGAACAACTCACAAAATAATCTTCGATTTAGCAAAACTTAGAGATCTTAGGTGGTGGAGTGTGCAAGGATCACAGAACTATTTGGAGTAGGTGTAGGCCGTAATTCGAGTATCAAGTGCTGAAACGCTGTTGAGCCGCATATCCAGACCATGATAGCAAGTTAAAATACTGCTAGAAGGTTTCAGTATGATCAAAAAGCCTTATAGTTCTTTTAGTTCACAAAGCCGAGCACGCCCAGGGTTAAGCAATGACTCTGACATTATCCATCCCTGCAAGGAAGAGAGGAGTTAAAAATATATGAGAAAAGAAAAGTACAGAAAGAAGCAGCAAAGAATAACAGATCATAAAAGAAAAACAGATCATTGAGGATTTGGTTTTGAGGAAAGAAATGAACCAGGTAACTCGATTCTAGATTTTGCTTTGTCATATGATTTGATCTTAGCAAATACTTGGTTTAGAAAGAGAGTCTCAATTGATCACTTTTAGAAGTGGATCAAATGCGAGCCAAATAGATTTCTTTTTAACTAGAAAAGTAGATAGAGGTTGTTGTATGGATTGTAAGGTAGTACCGGGTGAGAGTGTAGTAACCCAACATAGACTTTTAATTTTAGATGTCCAGATTAGAAGGAGATTTAAAAAGATTAAACGTAAGTTAGATCCTAATATTAAGTGGTGGCGGCTAAAAGAAGGTAACCAAGGAGTTTTTATAAATCGAGTAGTACATGAAGCAGATTGGACAGCCCAAGATGATTAGAATACAACATGGAACAAAATTGCTAGCTGCATTAAAAGTATAGCTAAAAATATACTTAGTGAGTCACGGGGTGGTGCTCCACCATGTAAGGACACATTATGGTGGAATGAAGAGGTAAAAGCTGTCATTAAGATCAAACGAGACTCTTATAGAGATTTGAAGAAAAATTGTGATTGAGTGAGTTTTGAGAGGTATAAGCTAGCCAAGAAGAAGGCTAAGAAAGCTGTTCAGAATGCAAGAACTAAAGTGTACAAAGAAGTGTATGAGAAGTTGGACACCAAAGAGGTTGAAAATGATACATATAGAATTGCTCGAATAAGGAGAGAGAGACTAGAGACTTATGTACTGTGAGGTGTGTCAAAGATGAGGATCAGAAGGTTTTAGTTCGAGATGAAGAAATCAAAGAAAGATGGAGAGAGTATTTTGATAAATTATTCAATGGTAGTTCTACTCAAGACTTGAATGACCTTACCCTTCAGTGTCAGGATATGAACCATAATTCTATGCCCAGAATTAGCGAATCTGAACTTAAAAAGGCCTTGAAGAGGATGAAGTCAAGGAAAGCTGTTGGCCCGGATGGAATTCCTATTGAGGTATGGAGATGCTTAGGAGAGGTGGGCGTGAGATGACTGACAAACCTCTTTAACAAGATCTGACTAACTAAAAAGATACCAAATGAGTGAAGGAAGAGTACCTTAGTAGCTCTCTATAAGAACAAGAGTGATATCCAGAGTTATTCAAATTATCGTGGAATAAAACGCATGTGTCACACCATGAAATTTTGGGAAGGATAAACACAGGTTAAGGCAGAATGTTACAATATCAGAGAACCAGTTTGGGTTCATGCCGGGGCGATCGACGACAGAGGCTATTCATTTGCTTCGTCAACTTATAGAGCGATTTCGAGAGAGGAAGAGAAATTTGCATTTAGAAAAAGCTTATCATAAGGTGCCAAGAGAGGCATTATGGTGGACATGATGAAAAAGGGAGTCTCCATCAAATATATTGACATAGTCAAGGATATGTACGATGGAGTAGTGGCAAATGTCAGAACTTGTGGAGCCATAACAAGTGATTTTTCTATCACAATTGGATTGCATCAAGGATCTGCATTGAGTCCATTCTTATTTGCCATAGTGATGGATGAGCTTACTAGAGCTATTCAGGATGAGATACCGTGGTGTATGCTATTTGCTGATGATATTGTCCTAGTCGATGAGACGAGAGCTAGGGTAAATGCCAAATTGAAGTTATGGAGGCAAACTCTAAAATCTCGAGGTTTTAAATAAGGCCAAAACAGAGTATATGGAGTGTACATTCAGTAAACAGGGAATCCGAGATTATAGTATTGTGAGACTAGATGGACAAGAAATACCGATGAGCAGTCATTTTAAGTACTTGAGTTCTATTATCCAAAAGGATGGGGAGATCGATAGTGATGTCAACCATAGGATCCAAACCGGCTGGTTTAAATGGAGCGCAACACTTTTATGTGATCGTAACATTCCGTTATGATTGAAGGGAAGTTTTATCGGACTGCTATTAGGCCAGCTTTGTTATATGGCACAGAATGTTGGGCGAGACATCATGCTCAGAAGATGAGTGTAGCAGAGATGCGCATGCTTCGTTGGATGTGTGGTAACACGCGAAGAGATAAGGTGAGAAATGAGGATATTCGTATTAAGATAGGTGTAGCCTCTATAGAAGAGAAGATGAGAGAAAATCACCTACGATGGTTTGGTCATGTGAGACGTAGACCTACAGATGCGCCAGTCCGACGAGTAGAGCATATCAATTTAGGCAAGTTAAAAGAGCGCAGGGGAGACCGGAAAAAAACATGGATGGAGGTAATACGACTAGATATAGAGGCTAAAGGTCTTAGTGAAGACATATTGCTCGATAGGAATGAGTGGAGAAAGCTGATCCATGTGCCCGATCCGGCGTAATTCTCTTTTGGTTCATGTAGCCTACCCCAATTACTTGGGACAAATGGCTTAGTTGTTGTTTAAATAAGAAATTTAGCACAAAAATTACCTGGTCTGCTGCTTTCTTCTTGAAGACCCCATATGAAGACGAAACTACTTTGCAGGACTCTGATATATAATCAAGAAAGTCAGCATTCGTGGGCATGACCTGGTTTGATGAGGAATCTATCATTTCCATTGATTTACAGTTGACATGCTTCTTCGAAGCCTTCATTGCATTTGCCGATCGAATGAAGTGTGAGAGAACATGAGCCTGAAATACCAGTTACATATGTTATTAAACAAACGGGAATTCCTGACTTAATTAGAATAAAGAAATCAATACTCACATGAAAAGCTGCTTTTAGAACATCATCAGACTTTGCTTGATCCTTAAGAAGAGCGTAGATATTCCCCTTTGAAGGATTATAGGTAACTATATATCTTTCTTTCTGTCATTCAAGATAAATTATTTTAGCCTACATGTAAGTTAGTAGTTCAAGTTTCACTAAAAAGGAGAAAGGGAAAAAAGCAAAAAAGAAAATGACCACAGCATAAAAAAGATGATCATTTAAAGATATAGGTGTTAGATTCTCAAGAATCTGACAACAATTTACAAGAACATAAAAGAAGAAAGGTGATTTACATTTCACATCGACAAATACATACGAAACAAAGCTGTTGTTACATATAAAACAGCACTGAAGGAGTTCCATATTTATACCTCAAACAAAGGCTCAATAGCAAGAAAGGAAGCAGGTTCTTGAAATGCATCCCCAAATCTTGAACCTAAAGGGTAAAAGGAGACGAGACCGTAGAACACTTAAGAAGGTAACACAAAATACAGACGAGCCAACTCAGGATTATTCAGAGCAAAAAAGAAGAAAAGGGAGGACAAAATTTACACACCTAGAACAACAGGTTGTTTGGACCAGGGAGGACTGAATATACTTTCCTTTGAATTTCCTTCCTTCAACGAGGGAACATGTCCTACAAAGTTGCAAGGCAATCAGTAACAACAGAATGCACCAAAATAGATGTTTCCTTGAAACCACATGCATTTCTAGCAAAAGAAAACTTAGGTGAAACTAGCGCACACATTTTGCAAAATGGTGGTTGAAAGGATTTTAAGCTACAAGTAAGAAAGGGATGCCATCAAAAGAAAAGAGAGTGTGAATATCCTGAGTGGGCCGAGGTACTTGAGAAGCAAACAGAAAGCTAATCCCATATTAATATGCTAAATAAGAATTTTGCTTCTTCATTTTGATGAATGCTGTGTTCCTGACAGTTAAAAAATAGTGGGTAGATGCAGCAAGTACAAAACTTCAAGCTCTGAAGAAATATATGTGATGCGTGCAATATGTGGAAAACAAAAAATCGAAATCAAAGCATTAGTTATCTCAGTTGGTCCCTGCCGGATTATAATTCCTTCAAAGTACAAATTTATTAAGGATCTTCTGCTGTGTGGTTATCTGTTTGAAGAACACTTCAATATGCAGGGCTGTCATTCTATATGAAACCTCAATGCTGGATTTTGAATTGCAGATAAGAAGTGGGAACTCTACCAGTCTTGAGGAAAGAATCCACAGCCACGGAGAATCTTGCTCGGTTTAAAGTGTGGAGTACAACGGATTTAACCTAAAAAAGCAAACACCATAAATTGACCAAAGTCGGCAGCTGTCAATTATAAAACATGATCTCAAGCAACAATATACTTGAAGAGCCAAACCTCCTGGTATGAACTCAGAACATATCCGCATGACAGGATAGCAAAAGAAGTCACCAAGGATGGATTCCTCTTTGAGATTAATATACTCAGTCCTGTTCCCAGCTGCAGATAAAACCTCAAGATGAATCACCACCATAAATGTAACTAACCAATGGTTTTATTCAGCAAATATAAACTAATGAATATTGGCATAAAAAATATACAAATTCACTGGACAAGTTTAATTTATGATATGAATCCAATAAAGAAAACAATTGTTCCTCTGCATTGATTTTCTGTTTGGCAGTTTGGTGTTTCTGAAAATTTCAAGATTTAGTAGATAATCATTAAAGATATAATATTATCCTTTGAAGATAGTTATGCAAAAAAAATTCAGCTAGATCTATATGCGATATGAAATTATTTAAGAGTATCCATATGAAAAGAAGATAATTACCAAAACATATCATTTAAGAATTCTGTATATTTTTGAGAATTTTAGGACCTTGTAGTGGTCGATTTCCGACCCCGCGAGATCACGACAGGTGTCTATCTAATCTCTGGGTGGATGCGTGATATGTAGCCCTCTCCAGAACCTTTGAAGGAGAATTCCAGTCACATTCAAACTCCATGCAGTTCAAACAGTTGGAAGATTAAAGAGAGTCAGTTGCAAATACTCATATCTCCAGGTCAAATCCACATTCGAACCTAACGGTTACAGTTTTGAAGCAGATTGATCATATCAACAGCTGGAAAATGATCTTTGGATAAAGACGAATGTGAGTGCTACCAATTCAAATCAGGATGTTCGACTCCAAACCGCCTGCATGATAAGTAGTTAAGATAGGATAAGATGTTCAGTTAGATGAGAATCATATAGTCTTATCCAAAAATAGTCACTTGTATAAATAGAGAACACCCTCCAACGAGAGGGAGACAATCAATTAATCCCATAAATCCTAGCACTAGAGATCAGGCGGCCACCATTGTAAGCTTCCTCAAATTATAATGGAACTCTCTCTGGTTTCCCTTTCGGATTTTCACTTAAATCTGTGTCTTCTCTGGTTTGATCTCTACAATTTATTCTTTAATTTCTTGCAAATTGATGCACGGATAACTCCTGAAATCACCCACCGCATTTGATGCTTTCATTAAGATCTTTGAGCTCACTCTTAAGTTCCCCATCCAATACCCTGACCTTTCCTCAAAACAACCTCGCAGTAATGATATGGCTCCACCAAGGAAGAACGTCTCCCAGGCTACAGTCACTGCCCCCACCGCTCCGAAAAGAAAAAAGAAAGCTATCGAAACCGCCGAGTCTGCGAGTCGTCGAACCAACCTACCGACGTTTACGTCCATGACGATGAAGATTCTCACTCTTCCTCTATCTCGCCGCGGGGGGTGCTGGCTAGGGGTGAGCATCAGTCGGTTCAGTTTGATTTTTACTAATTTTTGCAAAACTGAACCGTACCGATTAGACTTAGGAACCGAACCGAACCGACTCGATTCGGTTCGGTTTTTCAGTTTTCTCAGTTAGGCTGATATATTTTCATCATTTTCTGCATTTTTAATCACCATTATATTATCATCCTCTAATATCCTAATATTAAATATTCAATACTCAAATTAGAAACAAGAAAAAGACCCTAACCACAATGTGAATTAAAATTTTCATATTCTAAAACTTTTACACTGTATTTGGGCTCTTATTATCAAAGCTCACAAATTATTAATAACTTCTAATAACAATAATGCAAAAGAAAAAACTGTACTAATATAAATATTATTCTCAGTTGTGATGGTGTATTTAACATAGCTTTCACATGTTCAACATAAAAAAGATGATATTGCTAAAAGTAATGAGATAAAGTTCCACAAGTTTTTGTGATGAAACACATGATTCAGTAAACTGAATTTGAATGGGGTGATATACAGGGGTAAGAGGTTCGGTTCAGTCGGGTTTGGGTTTTCTGTTCCGAAAACCCAAACCCGACGAACTAGAGCGGCTCAGTACAGATCGCGTTCGGGTTAATCGGTTATTTCGGTTATACCCGAACTCTGCTCACCCCTAGTGCTAGCTGTTGATCCCGAGCCCCAGCACACCAGCGAGCAACTCCTCCAGATGCTTTCCAGCCTGCAGAAGTAGATGGAGGATCAGCAAGCTGAGATGATTCGACTCCGCGAGACGGGTGCTCTTGTAAAAAAACACAGCGACTCATGTCCAGACGCGACTACTCAAACAAGTCGACACACTGCAGAAGTCACAGTCTTCCCCTACCGCCAAAGAAAGAGCTAGATTCCCCCGTCACCACAGCATGACAGGGAATCCGCGCAATCCACTGGCAACTCAAAGCGCGACCGGTCAGAAACTCGCGACAATGATGAGCGTTCCGGGGACTCAGAGTGACCCGAACCGCGAAGCTGCCTCGCATTGAGGATATCGTGGATCTAGTTCGGAAGCGGCTCAACCAAAAGGGCCAGCAATTTCCGAAAGGAATGGAACACAGCGGGCTGAGGCCCTCTGACTCACCACTGTCGGAAAAAATCACCACTCTATTTCCCGAGAAAGTTTGTAATGCCCACCTTCGAAAACTACTCGAAAATCTCTCAACCCCTCCTTAATCTCTGCCAGTTCCAAGACAAGATGGCAGCCAACGCTCACTACGACCTCCTTCTCTGTCAGGCATTCCTTCTAGTCTCAAGGGTGCCGCTTACTATTGGTTCTACTTACTCCCAAAGAACTCCCTTCGAAACTTGAAGATGTAAATGATGCCTTCTACAATTAGTTTGCTTCTCGGAGAGAGTTCCATAGGAATAGTAACCATCATCTCATGGTGAGGATAAAACCAGGAGAGAGAGCCTGAAGAACTACATCAGCTACTTCCAAAGCCAAATGGCAGTGGTGTACAATTGCAATGAAAACGTAACTGCCGCAGTGTTCATCAGTGGGTTGCAAGTCACCCACTCATTCTATAAGCATCTGGTGAAGAACAATGTCACCAAGATGAGGGACACCATCGCCTGAGCGCAAAAGTACATACAGATTGAGGAAGCAACATAGGGTGCCACCAATGTCCCCCCCAAAACAAGAGTCCGAGGAAGCCTAAGCAACAGGTGATGAGGACATCATGCCACCGCCCAGGAGCAGGTTCGATCGAGTATACTTCAGGAGGCGACGCGCTGGTCTTCTATGGCTTTAGATGGGACTTGTTTCAGACTTTATTGATAGCAGATGTTTTTACCTTTATTTGTTTTCCTTTTATTTTTATCTTTTGTGGACGTTTAGTACCACATCGGTTATTTTCCAGTAGTCCTCTTTTGTAAAGCCTATATAAGGCCCCTTAAACTATTGGAATGAACTAATGAATGAATGATTAAAACTTTTCCTCAAAATTATTGTGTTAAAATTCTTGAGTTCTGCTCTCGAGTTTAGGGTGAGAAGCCCGTGCAAGGGGTGGAAACCCAAATTTTATCTTTTTTTCTCAATTTAAATCTTGATTCGATTTGAAGGTGATTGCGATCCAGGTGATTTTACATCATTTTGGTATCAGAGCACCGGTTTTCAATCCCCTTTGAAATTTTTCCTTTTCCAAATTTTTCCCAATCTCCCAAACCCTAGATCTATATTCCCAAAAAACCCTAGATCTATTCCAGATTCAGTCAAAAAAAAAAAAATTTACAGTGAAATTTTCATCAAAAATCACTGAAAATTCCAAATCTTCACTGTTCATCACCCCCCTCCAAATCTCGCCGCCTTCGCCACCACCGCAGTCAGGGCCTCGCCATCTCCATTCCGCCGCCCCCGTCTTCCTTTCCCTCCGTCAACTTCACCACATCGACGCCCACAGGAGGTCGCCGCCACCTTCCCCATCAGAGAACAGACCCGCCTCCCGCCGTCCCGCTTCCACTGTTCATCCACCGCAGGATCAGATCCACGATCGAGATCCCCTCGCCCTTGCCTCCGCTCAACTTCACCTCATCTCACCACCACAACGCCGCCGCCATCTCCGTCCTCCACCGCCAACAGCGGAGCCCACCGCTGCCCCTCCATCAATTCCCGTCGCCGAATCTCCAGCCGACACCCACATCTACGCCCTCCTTCACCGACTTCGACGAGATCCGCTCCCGAACATCGCCGACGTTCCCAGATCCCAGTCGTCTTCCTCCCGGGCTCGTCGGAGCTCGCAGATCCAGTCGTCTTCCTCCCTCTAAAGCTTCGTCGTCCTCGCCAAAGCATCAACGGGGCTTCATCGCCCTCACAGGAGCATCGAAGTCCTTGCCAGAAGACTCGCCGACCTCATCTGTCGCCAGATTTCGCCGCCGCCGACACAAGCGAAGGCCTCCAACGACCTCGTCATCGACATCCTTCTCTCCTCGCCACCGCCATCATCACCGGGAAGTCGCCGCCGCCGATCTCTGCAAGTCGGCATCAAATCCCGCCGCCGACAGTCCACTGTTGCCGTCGCCGCCTAAGTCCGCCGCCTGCGTCGTCGTCTCCTGCCCTAGCTGTGAGCGCGGGTGATTGAGAGGGGATCGGGTGAGTTGTGTCCACGCGGTGAAGAGTTTTGACCCGTTCAACATTTAACAGCAGGACGCGACTCGGTCGGATCCAAACGAACCCAACCGGACCCGACCAAGATTATTGATCAGACTGAGTCCAACTCAGTCTGACTCGGCCTGAGTCAGCACAGTCCAGACAACTGAGTCAGCACAGTCCAGAATTGCAGCATCACTTCAGACAGCCGTTCAGGACTCGTTTCAAGTCCGAATTGATCCGTTTTCGAGGCAATGATTCGTGACGACCAGTACTACGCGCCTACAGCAGTATCGTTCAGGTTGAGCTACGGTTGTCTTTCCAGGTAACTTTGAATATTCTGTCAGTTATTCCTGTCACTTGATTAAAATAGCTAGTTCTTCCAATCTGTCGCATGATAGAATTTATTGACTGTTGCCCACTATATAAGTGAGTTGTGTGATTCTGATCTTGAGTGGTAACCGACCTAATATTAATTGTGCAACTAAATTAATTTGAATTTGTGGTTACTTGATTAATCTTGAAAATTAACTGTATCAGCACGTGTTTTATCACTGTCTCCACATTACAATTTCTTAATCACGTGTTAGTCTCATTAGCTTAAAATTGGTATTATCTTTCACCATTCTAATCTCTGACTCCTGCATAACATACATATCCTAAGGACAGCTTGCATTTAGGGTCAGTGAGAATCTTGCATGCCTACTAGAAGTGGTAGAACTTTTTCTATAGGCGAAACTTCAGCACCAATGGACCCTAGCATTCATGATACCCTTAACACAATCCTACAAAAGATGGAGAGCATGGACAGGCAACTGCAAGAAGTTAAGGATCAGGTTGATGTCAACTGTAGGGATCTAGCAACCAGAATTGGTAGGCTAGAAACCAATAGGAGAAGAATTAGGGATGATGAGAGTTCTCGAAATGACAGTAGGTCTCCTAGGCGTGAGCGAGGCCATGACAGTAGGTCTCCTAGGCGTGAGCGAGGCCCACCTTACTGGACAACTGATGCCGATGCCCAGTATATCAGGAGCGTTAAAGTTGATGCTCCTTCTTTTGACGGGCGTTTAGACCCTCAGGTCTATATCGATTGGCAGTTGGCCATGGACCGATATTTTCGTTGGCATGACATGTCTGAATCAAGAAAGGTTCGATTGGCCGTTATGAAATTAACGGGACAAGCGGGGCAATACTGGGAAAATTTAGAGAGGATGATGAGGTACAGAAGGGAAGACCCGTGGACACTTGGGAAAGCATGAAAGAGAAGCTTATGATGAAGTATGTTCCACCATCATTCAGTCAACAATTGTTGGACAAATGGAATCGATGGACCCAGGGAAACAAGTCAGCCGCTGATTACATTGCTAAGTTTGATGAATATCTGAATCGGTGTGGAGCTATTGAGTTAGAATCTCCTGAACAGACCCTATCTAGGTTTAGGTCCGGTCTTAGGGATGATTATCGCCGAGAGCTCATTGCTCGAGGCATCACGACTCTAGAACAGGCATATCAGCTAGTCACCGACCTAGATGAGTCTAGAGGATCCTACTTTAACCGAAGTAACTTTAAGGATAACTCTAGAACCACCACTACTGCCAGCCAAGCTTCAACCGAACACTTCCTACCCCAAGTAAACCTGCCTCCAGTTCCTCTAGCGTCAAACCAGCAGGTCCTTCTGGTACAAAGCCCTTTGTATCCGAGAAGAGAACGGTAAGTGAACCAGGAAAAGTCAACCCTAGAACCCAATGCTACAGGTGTCAAGGGTATGGTCACCTTGCCAGCCAGTGCCCGAGTCAGACCAAAACCCTCTTCGTCGAAGTTCCCATTGAAGATATAGAAGGAGAGGATGATGGGGAAGAAGTGGTGCACCAACAAAACGATGACTCGGATGCCTCTGTCGAAGAGTATGAATTTAATGGGTGCATCCGAACTGTGAAAATGACGAGCTTACCTCCTAGTGTAACTCGCACCCAATTAGGAGTGGTTAGATGTACTTTAACCCAGCCTGAACCACTCAACGACTGGAGAAGGACTGCCATATTCCAAACTTGCACAAAAATTGGCAATAAGAACTGCAAGGTAATAGTGGATAGTGGCAGCTGCATCAACGCTGTGGCGTCAAAGCTAATCACCACCTTGGGGATGACGCCGGTGAAGCATCCAAACCCCTACAAAGTTACATGGATCGATGCTACATCTATCGATGTTCAAGAGAGATGTCAAATTCCCATCCAGTTTGCCACGTACACAGAAAATGTGTGTGTGACATACTACCCATGAATGTAGGTCATATCATTTTGGGGCGACCATGGTTATTTGACCTAGATGTGACCATACATGGACGTACCAATCAGTGTTCGTTCGTCCATAATGGGAAAAAGGTGAAGATTATGCCAAATCAACCGAAGCCGCCAACCCGAGAGAAAGAGGCTGATAAAGGAAAGATAAAGTGGACGTTATAAATCCAAAAAAAAGGGTTGATAAGGGCAAAGGTAAGATGGAAATGAATTTGATTAGCCACGATCAAATTGAAAAGAGCTTGCAAGATGGCTCTACTTGTTATGCTCTCGTGGCTCGAGAGGCTAGCCGGGATATCGAGGAGCAGATTCCTGAGCACATCAAGCCAATTCTGGAGGAGTTTTCCGAAACCCTCCCACAAGATCTTCCAGGTGAGTTGCCCCCTATGCGAGACATTCAACATGCTATTGATCTAGTCCCAGGAGCGACTTTACCAAATTTGCCCCACTATAGAATGAACCAACTGAACATGCGGAATTGCAACGACAAGTAGAAGAGCTACTTGACAAGGGTTCATCAAGGAGAGCTTGAGTCCATGTGCGGTTCCCGCACTTTTGGCGCCAAAGAAGGATGGTACATGGCGTATGTGTGTGGATAGTCGTGCAATTAATAAAATTACCGTCAAGTACCGTTTTCCCATTCCCCGTCTTGATGATATGCTGGATCTGATGTCAGGTGCCACAATCTTCTCCAAAATGATCTTAAGAGCGGGTACCATCAGATTAGAATCCGACCCGGGGATGAATGGAAAACCGCATTTAAGACTAAAGACGGGTTATATGAATGGTTGGTTATGCCATTTGGACTGTCCAATGCTCCAAGCACCTTCATGAGAGTAATGACCCAATTGTTTCGACCGTTTATCGGTAAGTTCGTGGTGGTCTATTTTGATGACATACTGATCTATAGCCAAACCCAGGAGCAACATGTGGGTCATCTGAGGCAAGTCCTCCGCACACTCCATGCTGAGAAATTTTATGCAAATCCAAAAAGTGTGCTTTTTGTATAGACAGGGTTATCTTCCTAGGATTTGTGGTTTCCTCCGAGGGAGTTTCCGCAGACCCTGAGAAAGTGAAGGCAATAACCGAGTGGCCACAACCCCGAACGATTAGGGAAGTCAGAAGCTTTCACGGGTTAGCCACTTTCTACCGTCGGTTCATCAAGAATTTTAGTGCTATCATGGCACCTATCACCGACTGTTTAAAGAGTGAGGTGTTCCAGTGGACTCCTGCTGCCTCCAAAGTTTTCGCTGAAATAAAGAAGATGATGACGGAAGCTCCCGTAATGCGTCTCCCTGATTTTTCAAAAGCTTTTGAAGTAACTTGTGACGCATCGGGACTAGCAATAGGTGGTGTACTGAGTCAGGAAACCACCCGGTTGCTTATTTCAGCGAAAAACTAAATGATGCCCGGCAACGCTACTCCACTTATGATAAAGAATTTTATGCGGTTATACAGGCGTTGCGCTACTGGAGACATTATCTGTTGCCACAGGAATTCGTGTTGTACTCAGATCACGAAGCGTTAAGGTATCTCAACTCCCAGAAGAGATTAAACGCGAGGCATAGCAAATGGGTGGAGTTCTTGCAGGATTACACTTTTGTCCTCAAACATAAAGCAGGCATCGAGAATAAGGTCGCTGATGCGCTGAGTCGACGTGTCACGATCTTGGTGGCAATGAGCACAGAAGTGGTTGGATTTGAAAAATTAAAGGAGGAGTATGAATCATGTCCCGATTTTGGGAACATTTATGTCACGTTACGAGACGGCCCTGTCCGTGAGATGTACGGTTTTCTCCTTCAAGACGGTTATCTCTTCCGATTCGATTCCGTAAGTTATGTATTCCCCGTACGTCCCTCAGGGATTTTCTCTCTTGGGAACTACATGCTGGAGGTCTGGCGGGACATTTCGGTCAGAACAAAACAATTGAGGCCGTTGAACACCGATTCTACTGGCCGAGTCTGAAAAGAGATGTTTCTCTAAAGTAGTTAGCCAATGTCGCACGTGTCAATTGGCCAAGCAACAAAAGCAGATTGCCGGACCTTACACTCCTCTTCCTGTACCTAATTGCCCCTGGCAAGACGTGAGCCTAGACTTCATACTAGGACTGCCTAAAACTCAAAAAAAGCATGATTCTATCCTAGTGGTAGTTGACCGATTCTCTAAAATGGCTCACTTCATCCCGTGTTCCAAGACCTCAGATGCGTCTCGAGTTGCTGTCTTATTCTTTGATCATATCGTAAAGTTGCACGGGATACCTAAAACCATGGTGTCTGATAGGGATGTTAAGTTTGTTAGCTATTTCTGGAAAACACTTTGGCATAAGATGGGCACCAAACTGAAATTCTCAACCGCCTTTCACCCACAGACAGATGGTCAAACCGAGGTGGTTAACAGATCGCTAGGAAATCTCCTCAGGTGTCTAGTTGGAGAAAATTTAAAAACTTGGGATCTCATTTTGCCCATGGCTGAATTTGCATATAACGGGTCTGTTAATAGGACTACGGGTCTCAGTCCTTTTGAAATAGTAAACGGTTTTAAGCCCAGGCAACCCATTGATTTAATTCCCATGGCTCATCATCATTCTAGGGTATCAGACTCCGCATCAGCATTTGCATCCCATATCCATGCATTATATGAGGAAGTCAGAGACAAGATAATGAAAAATAATACAGATTATAAAGCTTCTGCAGATCTACATCGCCGATTAAGGTCTTTTAATGTCGGAGATTATGTGATGGTCCGCATGCGACCCGAACGGTTTCCGCCAGGAACCGTGAAGAAATTACACGCGCGAAGTGCAGGGCCATTCAAGATTATTAAGAAAATCAATTCAAATGCTTATGTGGTGGATCTCCCACCTGACTTTGGCATTAGTTGCACCTTTAATGTTGAGGATTTGGTTCCATATCGAGGTACTTTTGGTACCCCTTCTGATCCATTTTGGATGAGCCAAGCCGAGACCTTCTTTCTGAGAGCCCCCCACTACCTCCACTTCCCCCTAAAATGTCCTATGCAACAGAACATATAGATTCTATCTTGGATGATCAGATTATCTCTACTGGAGATGGAGGGACGAGACGCTATCTCATTAAGTGGACGGAAAAACCTGATTCAGAAAATTCTTGGATTACTGAGGAAGACCTCCAGCATCTTGATCCTGATTGACTGGAGCACTATCACAGCAGACAGCAGTTCTGTCCCCCACACTCGACAGGGTCGAGTTCCTTCCACCCGGGGGGAATTGATGAGGACATCATGCCACCGCCCAGGAGCAGGTTCGATCGAGTATACTTCAGGAGGCGACGCGCTGGTCTTCTATGGCTTTAGATGAGACTTGTTTCAGACTTTATTGATAGCAGATGTTTTTACCTTATTTGTTTTCCTTTTATTTTTATCTTTTGTGGACGTTTAGTACCACATCGGTTATTTTCCAGTAGTCCTCTTTTGTAAAGCCTATATAAGGCCCTTAAACTATTGGAATGAACTAATGAATGAATGATTAAAACTTTTCCTCAAAATTATTGTGTTAAAATTCTTGAGTTCTGCTCTCGAGTTTAGGGTGAGAAGCCCGTGCAAGGGGTGGAAACCCAAATTTTATCTTTTTTTCTCAATTTAAATCTTGATTCGATTTGAAGGTGATTGCGATCCAGGTGATTTTACATCAACAGGCCCCCCCAGGACGACCGCGAGCCACAGTTCCGCCGGGTCCACAAACCGCTCCGACACATGCGCGAGTTGAGCAAGAATGACACTACAGAGCTCAACCTAATTCCATTCTGGATCCCCATCGACTACGTGTTTAATGCTATCAAAGACCAACCCTGGGTCAGGCGTCCCGCATGATCTCTCTCGCATAACCCGAAGAGACCAAGTCTCGGGAATACTGCGCCTTCCGACGAGATGGGTCACCCCACCGTCAAGTGCCAAACCCTCCGATGACACCTCCAAGACCTGGTTAATCAAGGATATCTCCGAAAGTTCATTCTCAACCCGGGACAGCCTTCAGAGACTAAGATACAAAGGAAACCCATAAGAGACGTTCAGGCCGACAGCTCCCTCATCTAGCATCGGGAGATGAATGCGATCTTCGGCACCTCCTCGATAGAGGGAGCCACCACAAAGAAAAAGGCAATTTACGTCAATGAGGCTCGGAGGGACAACTACCCATACTAACCAGCCAGCACCTTCGTCACCGGGCAAGCTACTCCTACATTGTGCATTTTCCGCACGACGCTTTGATCATAACAATGCATATCGGTGTTATCAAATGTCAACGATCTTGGTCGACAAGAGGAGCAGTGTCAACATTCTGTACAACACGCCTTAGATCGAATGGAGGACACTCCCGAGTTGGCTCGAAAGATGATTCTCCCTCAGACCCAGTCACTTCTTTATGGATTTGACAGGAACGAGGCGCGCTCGCCAGGAATAGTTACGTTCCTGTCCGAGTGGATTCATAGTTCTGCGTCCTTGACGTCGAATCTTCCTACAACACTATCCTCGGGAGGCACGAATTCATATGATGAGGGAAGTCACGTCCACCCATCATCAACTTTTGAAGAAACAAAGAGATTGCTGACCAATAACAATCACAAAGCGGCGAAAGCCAAGACTCTAATTCCCTACGCAAGTCGTAGGCCCAGACCCTGATCACTCGAGTCGGGGGACCCAGACAGCAAGACCGAGGAGGAGCCCGATTCTCTCTCTATGGATCCACGTCACCCAGAACGGATCCTCCGAATCGGTTCAAAGCTACATCCCCAAGAGAAGGCCTTGTTCAAGAAGTTTCTGTCAGACAATTTGAATGTATTCGCATGGACCCTCACCTATATGCCTGGAATTGATCGTGACATCATTTGCCACAAGCTCTCCATCAAGGCAGACGCCAAACCTGTAAAGTAGAAGCCTATGAGGATGAATAAGGAACAAAGTTGTGCCATCAGCGATGAAATTAATCGCCTACCACAGGTCGACTTTATCTGAGAGACCTTCCCCAACTGGCTCTCTAATCCTGTCCTTGTGAAGAAGAAAAATGGCAAGTGGAGAGTCTGCATCGACTTCACTAACCTCAATGAAGCTTTCCCAAAGGATAGCTTCCCCCTCCAAAGATCGATCAGCTGGTAGAAGCAATGGCGGGCCATGAACTTCTCAGCTTCATGGACGCCTACTCCGGGTACAACCAGATCAAAAAATGCACCCACCAGACGAAGACAAGACTGCTTTCACCACTGGTTGGCGAATCTATTGCTACAAGGTGATGCCCTTCAGACTCAAAAACGTCGGGGCCACCTTTCAGCGCATGTCGACAAAGTCTTCAAGGATTTAATTAGGAGAACAATGGACGTGTATATCGACGACATGTTGGTAAAAAGTACCATGCGCGTGAATCACCTCCAACATATAGGCAAAGCATTCGACCTCCTACCAAAATACAAGGTAAAACTCAACTCCGAGAAGTGGACATTCGGGATCGCCTCCGAGAAGTTCTTAAGGTACCTGGTTACTCAACGGGGCATCGAAGCCGACCCAACCAAATATCCACCATCTTGAACATGAGGTCACCCACATGCGTGAAAGAGGTCCATATGTTAAACGGACGCCTCGTTGCCCTGAGCCAATTCATCAGTTAGTCCACGGACAAATGCAAACCCTTTTTCCAAGCATTGAAGAAAGGTTAGGGCGATTTTGTTGAAACGAGAAATGTGAGTCAGCTTTCCAAAGTCTAAAGAAATATCTGGCTTCACCACCACCCTTGTCCAAGCCGACCTCAGGGGAGATGTTGTTCTTTATCTAGCAGTCTCGGAGTCGGTCGTGAGCGGAGCCCTAATTCGAGAAGAAGGCATGCAGAAGCCGGTATTCTACGTTAGTCATTCCATGAATGGACCGCAAACCCGATACCAAAGGCTGAAAAGTTGGTGCTTGCTCTCTTCATCATCTCGAGGAAGCTCAAACACTACTTCCAAAATCTTCCAATCACAATCCTCACAGAGCATCCCCTAAGAAGCATTATGAGAACCCAGAAGCGACGGAGTGGATATTGAAATGGGCAACGGAACGAGACCCTATGGACCCTATGGATTCAGATTAGAGCCAAGGACAGCAATCAAAGGGCAGGTCGTGGCAGACTTTATTGCTGACTTCACCCAGGAGCCACAGAGCAAAGTCACTTACTGGAAGGATGAATTCTAAATGTGGATGGAGTTTCAAACAACATTGGGGCAGTCATCGGAGTTATCATCACTCCAGAAGGATATATCATCAAGCAGTCCTTTACCTTTGCTTCCCAGCCTCCAACAACGAAGCCGAGTATGAGGCAGTCCTAACCAGCTCTGAATGGCGACCACACTCGGGGTCACTGGGCTCGAAGTTTGATGCAATTCCTAAATAGTAGTTAACCAAGTCAGCGGAGAATAAATCACAAGGGATGCTCGGATGGCAGAGTACCTATAGTCCTCGAGCTGAAATCTCAAATCCCTCGATGCAAATTCAAATGGATCCTCATATCTGAAAACAATCACTGACTCACTCGCCAAACTGGGGGCAGCCACAGAGTTTCAATTCAGACGGGAGATTCTCGTCAAACACATCGCCAACCCGAGCGTCCACAGACCACTTGGATAGATCCTTCGCCTTGATACCTCGTCGGAATGAAGGGATCCTATCATTGCTTATCTGAAGGATGGGTCCCTCCCTGACGATAGAGCGGAGACACAAAAGCTCTTGCACTTGGCCTCCAGATACACGCTCCTCGGAGATGGCTTATACAAGAAGTCTTACTCCAAGCTTCATGCCGACCCTACCTGAGGTGCCTCGGACCAGACGAAGCTCGAAGAGTGATGCAGGAAATGTAATCACCTAGAGGAGGGGTGAATAGGTGACTAGCTAATCTAATGGTGAATTAATGCGGAACTAAAACTATTTATGCAAACTAAAAATTCTTAAGCTAAACACACCAAGTATAACACAAGAGTGTAGCCGGATTCCCCGTGAAAGGCTCTGGACCATCTCCTCAAGATTCCTCTAAATAAGAGTTGAGGTGCCGCTATAGCTCTCTTGGTTGAATACAAGTGTGAGCAAACAATCCCCAAGCATATAGCAATATGGCACAAGATATATCAAGCATATAAAGATTAACTTTAAGCATGCAAGAGAGATAAAGAGCAATCGCAAACACGGAAGATTTGTTTCGAGGTTCGAGCACCCTTACTCTACGTCTCCGCCTTCAACACTATGAAGGATTTCCACTAAAGTCGATCCCACCGGATCACTCGGTGCCGCAACACCTACAAGGAGTTCACACTAAATCTTGGACTCACTAGTCCCCTCACTTGTTCCCGCAAGAACAAACACACGCAAGCACGCAAGCTTGCCGAGGCCGCACCTCTACACCGAGTTCTCACTAGAACTCAAAACAATGCGAACCCGCAAGTCCGCCTCCCAAAACAAGAATGAAAACTTTGGTGATCACAACACTTTGGTCACCTAAAACAACTCTCACATAACTTTCCTACAAGATGGATATAGCAATGAAAGCTCAAGCATGTGTGAGAAAAACTTGGATTGATTTGGTGGTGAAAAACTCAAGAAATCACTTTTACAAAACACTCTTGAAAACTCTCATTTTGATATGAAAATATTGGCTCTTAAACAAGTGGAGATAAACACTAAAAGATGTATGAAAACCTAGCTTGAAAATCCACTTCAAATCTTGTAAAAAACAGTCCAAGGGAGCCCCATATAAATAGGCTCCAAAATATGGCAGTTGGAGGCCAAGTCAGCAGATCTGTCTGCTGACAGTCGACCGCCGGTCGACCGCCAACAGTCAGCAGATCGGTCGACTGGCCGGTCAACCGCAAACTGGGCAATAACCCAGCGGTCGACCGGGCCATTTCCAGAGAGCAGAGGCTCTCTAGCGGTCGACCGCCCGATCGACCGGCCCAAGCTGTGCACGTCTGTGCACATCGGTCGATCGGAG